>JAJIBD010003486.1:0-106276 GCA_021461705.1 Cryptotis parvus | reverse complement strand
ATAAAATTTGCCTATAAATGGATGGACATGGAGAAGGTTATGTTGAGCGAAATTAGCCAGAAGGAGAGAGGCAGATACAGAATGACTGCATTCATTTGCATAACATAAATGTATATGTACATATTATGATACGAATATCCAAGGTCAAGTGAAACATATATCAGGAGGTCTTGTCAAAGGTGGACATTATCACAAACATGTGGGAATCAGAGGCTAGGTAAGACAGAAAATGGAACAATGTACTAACAATTGTCAAGGGTACTAGTGCCAACCTAGAACTGAGCATTAAATAGAGGCAAAAAGAATACACATGACAACCCTTTAATGTATGTTCAGTAATCCATAGTCTGGAGGGGAAAGAAAAGAGAAAGAGAGAGAAAGGGAAAGAAATAAAGAACCTGCCATGGAGGAGGGCTGGGGGGACCGGGGACATTGGTGGTGGGAGATAGGCACTGGTGGCGGGATGGGTGCAGGAACACTGTATGACCAAAACCCAAATATGAACTTTTTAATTGTATATCTTTGTAATTGCAGAAATAAAAAATTAAAAAAAAATAAATATGCTTTGATCTTCAAAACTTTAGAAAAAAAGAAGATGGAAAAAAGACTCACAATCAATGTACAGACTACCAGAGAGAAAATCGGGATGAAGCCAAAAGGAACAACATATGCATCACTAGAATCCCAGAAGAGCAAGAAGAAAACCCTGATGAAGAAGAAATTGTCAAAGTCATCATCGCTGAGAAGTTCCCCAGACTGAAAAATCATGCTCCCAGATACAGGAGGCCTGTAGGATAGCAGCTATAAGAAACCCCAATAAGAATACTCCAAGACACATCCTTATTAAAATGACAAAAATGATAGAGATAGAATACTGAAAGCAGCAAGATCAAAGAAGGAAATTACACACAAAGGAGCATCCCGTAGATTTACAGTAGACTTCTCAGAAGAAACACTCCAAGCCTGAAAACAATGGTTGGATATTTTGAAAAGACTCAATGAACTGCAGGCCTCACCAAGAATTCTTTACCCAGCTGGACTTACTTTCAGATGCGATGGAAAGATACACAACTTCATGGATAAACAACAACTCAGGAAATTCATAGACTCAAAACCAATGTTAAAGAGGATTGAATTGTCTTATTTAAATAAGACAACCCAAAACCACAACAAGTTTAAACAGGAAAGATGGCACAAAATCAAATGTCAATAATCTCTCTCAACGTCAGCCTTCTAAATGCACCAATTAAGAGACACAGAGTGGCAAAATGGATTAAAAAACTGAATCCAACATTCACTGACTACAAGAAACACATCTGAATAATCAGAGCAAACACACACTCAAAGTCAAAGGCTGGAAGACCATTCTCCATGCAAACAACTCCTCCAAAAATCCGGGGTGGCCATACTCGTATCTGACAATATAGAATTCAGGCTGAAAAAGGTTAAAAAGGGACAATGACGGTCATTTCTTAATAATTAAGTTGTATGTATACCAGGAAGAAATCACACTACTAAACATATATTTGCCAAACAAGGGGACAGCAAAATACTTAAATGGACTATTAATAGACCTCAAAGAAGACATTAACAGTAGGATAATAATAGTCAGAGACTTTAACACTGCTTTACCGACTATGTATAGATTGACGAGACTGAAAATCACCAGGGAAATACTGGACCTGAATGAAGAAATGGAAGAAAGAGAGCTGATTTATATATACAGGACTTTATATCCCCAAAAAGCTGAATACACAATTTGTTCAAGTGCACATGGAACATTCTCCAAGATAGACCATATACTGAGCCACAAGCATACCTCAACAAAATAAAATTCTCCAAGATAGACCATATACTGAGCCACAAAGGATACCTCAACAAAATAAAAAGATAGAAATTGTGTCAACTATCTTTTCAGATCATGATGCACTGAAAATAGAAGTTAACCATACACAGAAGGAGGGAATCAAACGAAACACCTGGAAACTGAACAGCTCACTGTAGAACAGCAGTGAAATCAAACAGGAAACCCAAAGATTCCTGGAAGAAATCAAACAGGAAACCCAAAGATTCCTGGAAACAAATGACAATGAAGATACCAACTATCAGAACTTGTTGGACACAGCAAAAAACATGTTAAGAGGAAAGTTCATAGCTTTGCAAGAATTCATAAGAAAAGAAGAAAGGGCACACATAAATAACCTGAACTCACAGCTGAAAATATTAGAAAAAGACCAATAAAAGAAGGCCACCCAGGCAAAAAGAAGGAAATAATAAAAATCAGGGAGGAAATCAACGGGCTGGAAACCAAAAAAAAAATCCGAAAGGTTAATGAAACCAAGAACTGGTTCTTTGAAAAAATAAACAAGATCGACAAGCCACTGGCAAGACTTGTAGGGACAGGGAAAGAAAGAACCCAAATAAACAGATTCAGAAATGAAAATGGTGACATCACAACAGAAAAGACAGAAATTAAAAAAGATCATCAGAGATTTTTTGAGAACCTGTATGCCACGAAACATCAGAACCTAGAAGAAATGGATAAATTCCAGAAGTCCTATAACCTCCCACAATTGAAACAAGAAGACCTCCAATACCTGAATAAGCCTATCACCATCGAGGAAATTGAAACAGTAATTAATAGGCTGCCCAAATACAAAATCCCAAGTCCAGATGGGTTCATAGCAAATTCTTCCAAACCTTTAAGAAGGAACTACTGCCTGTCCTGTTCAAGCTCTTCCATGAAATAGAAGAAACAGAAAGACTCTCAAACAGCTTCTATGAGGCCATATCACCCTGATACCCAAAGCAGGGAGAGACAACACAAAGAAGGAAAATTACAAACCAATCTCCTTAATGAACACAGATGATAAGATCTTCAACAAAATAGTAGCAAACAGAATCCAAAGACTCATCAAAAGATCATACATAATGATCAAGTAGGATTCATCCTGGTAATGCAAGGATGGTTCAACATTCGCAAATCAATCAACATAATACATCATATCAATAAGAGAAAAAATAGAAACCATATGATCCTATCAATAGATGCCGACAAAGCATTTGACAAGATCCAGCACCCATTCATGATTAAAATCCTCCAGTAAATGAGAATTGAAGGGACGCTTCCTAAGATAGTCAAAGCCATCTACCAAAAGTCCACAGCGAGTATCATTCTCAATGAGGAAAAATTGAAAGCCTTCCCATTAAGATCAGGAACACGATAAGGTAGCCCTCTTCACCTCTTTTATTCAATATAGTACTGGAAGTACTTGTCATAGCAATCAGAGAAGAAATGGACATTAAGGGAATCCAGATAGGCAAGGAAGAAATTAAACTATCATTATTTACAGATGGCATGATATTATACTTAAAGAACCCTAAACTCTCGACCCCCAAAACTCTTAGAAACAATAGATATTTACAGTAGAGTGGCAGGGTACAAAATCAATACTCAAAAGTCGTTGGCTTTCCTACATACAAATAATAAAACAGAAGAAAGGGATATGAAAACATCAATTCCATTCACAAGTGGGCAACAGATAATCAATACCTAGGAATCAGCTTAACCAAGTGTGTAAAGGACCTATACAAAGAGAACTACAAGACCCTGATTCAAAAAATAAAAGAGGACATGAGGAAATGGAAACTCATTCCCTGCTCATGGATGGGGAGAATTAACATTGACAAGATGGTAATACTCACTAGAGTTTTGTACAGGTTCAATGCAGTGCCTATAAGGATACCCATGGCATTCTTCAAAGAAATTGACCAAACACTCCTGAAATTGGTATGGAATAATAAACCCCCATGGATAGCTAAAGCAATCCCTGGGAAAAATAAGATGGAGGCATCAACTTTCCCCAACCCCAAACTGTACTACAAAGTAGTAATAATTAAAACAGTGTGGTATTGGAATAAAAACAGACCTGTGTACCTATGGAATATGGTTGAGTATCCTGACATCCTAACCTCAAAGACATGATCAGTTAATCTTTGATAAAGGTGCAAAGAGTCCAAACTGGAGTAAGGGAAAGCCTCTTCAACAGTGGTTCTAGGAAAACTGGACAGCAACATGTAAAAAAATGAATTTGGGCCTGTGTCAAAAAACTTTGCACAGAAATCTGATGAAAATGGATTAAAGATCTCAATATCAGACCTGAATCCATAAAGTACATTGAAGAAAATATAGGAAAAACCCTCCATGATATTGAAGCTAAAGACATCTTCAAAGGTGAAATACCATTAACAAAGAAGAAAAGATAAACATATGGGACTACATGAAACTAAAGAGCTTCTGCACCTTGAAAGAAACAGTGACCAGAATGGGAAAGAATATTCACCCAATACCCATCTAATAAGGGGTTAATATCCAGGATATATCAGGCACTGGTACAGCTATATAAGAAGAAAACAGCCAACCCCATTAAAAAATAGGGAGAAGAGATGAACAGAAACTTTGACAAGGAAGAAATTCAAATGGCCAAAAAAATAAATGCTCATCATTACTAATCATCAGAGAGATGCAAATCAAAACAACAATGAGATATCACCCTGACACCACAGAGACTGGCCCATATCCAAAAGGGTAAAAGCAACAAATGCTGGGGTGGATGCGGGAAAAAGGGGGACTCTCATACTTTGTTGGTGGGAATGTCGACTTGTACAACCTTTCTGGAAAACAATATGGACATTCCTCCAAAGACTAGAAATTGAGCTCCCTTTTGGCCCAACCATACCACTTCTGGGAATATACCCTGGGAAGCCAAAAACACACAGCAGAAACACAATCTGAACTTTTATTTTCATAGCAGCACTATTCACAATAGCCAGAACCTGGAAACAACCAGTATGCCCGAGAACTGATGACTGGATAAAGAAATGTGGTACATCTATACAATGGAATACTATGCAGCTGTTAGGAAAAATTAAGTTATGAAATTTGTCTATAAATGGATGGATATGGAAAGGATCATGTTGAGTGAAATTAGTCAGAAGCAAAGAGAGAGATGTAGAATGACTGCATTTATTTGCGTGACATAAATACATACATACATACATACATACATACATACATACATATTATGACACCAAAATCCAATGTCAGGTGAAACCTGGATCAGGATGTCTTACCAAAAGTAGAAATTACCACAAACTTATGGGAGTCAGAGGTTAGGTAAGACAGAGAAGGGAGCATGTGTGAACAAATGTCGAAAGGGTTAATACCAACCTAGAACTGAGCATTAAATATGGGCAAAAAAAATGCACATGATGACTTCTAAGTGTATGTAGTGCAACCCACAATGTGTAAGAGAAGGAAAAGAGAGAGAAGGAGAGAGTAAAGAGATTAAAAAAAACCTGCCATTTAGGCAGGCTATGAGAGGGGGGAGGGAATTGGGGACATTGGTGGTGGGAAATGGGAACTGGTGGAGGGGCAGGGTGCTGGAACACTATGTGACTGAAACCTCTAAACACGAACAACCTTGTAATTGTATATCTCACGTTGATATAATAAAATATTTAATTAAAAATATTTTGTGATGTAGATTTTATTTCAATATATTTAATATTCACACAACTGATACTTTAAATACATTTAAATAATACTAGAATTTGATAGGCAAAAAATTTAATATACTCTATTTTATCTAAAATTTTTTTAAAAGTGTTAAAAATTGGGGGCTGATCGATAGCCCAGCAGTTAGGGCGTTTTGCCTTACACAAGGACGGCCCTGTGCTGGCCCAGGTTTGATCCCCATCATCCCATATGGTCCCCCAAGCACCGTCTAGAGTAATTCCTGAGTACAGAGCCAGGAGAAACCCCTTGGCATTGCTGGGTGTGACCCAAGGAAGCAACAAACAAACAAATAAATCAATGAATAAATAAATAAATGGATAAATAAATAAATAAATAAATAGTTATTTAAGTAGATAGATAGATAGATAGATAGATAGATAGATAGATAGATAGATAGATAGATAGATAGATAGATAGATAGATAGATAGATAGATAGATAGATAGATAGATAGATAGATAGATAGATAGATAGATAGATAGATAGATAGATAGATAAAAAGTGTTAATAAATTTTACCTGTTTCATCATCTTTTCCCTGGTATATATTAAAAATTACTGGGGTCGGAGGCGATAGTACAGTGGGTAGGGCATTTACTTTGCAGGCGGCCCGGCCTGTGCCGGCCCGGGTTCAATCTCCAGCATCCCATATGATCCCCCAAGCACTGCCAGAAGTAATTCCTGAATTCAGAGCTCAGAGTAACCCCTGAGCACAGCTGGGTGTGACCCAAAAAAGGAAAAAAAAAAATAAATTACTGCACTATGCTTGCTTGACTAAAGAGAAGACCACCCACCTCCAAAATACTCATAGAAATATTTATAAAGTCAGAAATGTTTTACTTTTTTGGATTATGAATTGAAGTTTGATCCCTGCTAGGGATCAAACTTCAGCATGTTTGTTTCCTCTGTTTTTGAAGGTCGGTTCATTTATTTATTTATTTCTTGGGTTTTGAGGCCAAATGTGGAAAAACCAGGAGGTAATTCCTGAGTGAAAAGTCAGGATTAAACCCTGATCATGACTGGGTGTGACCCAAAAAAGCCAAAAAAAAATATGAAAATGTTTCTAATTCTCTAAAAAGAATATTTTAATAAATAAAAAATACATAAATTTTGAAATAACTGCCAAATGTAAGTCAGTAATTTTCTTTAAAACCTTAAATTAAATGTAACACTAGCTAAATATCCACTAGAATTTTATGGAGTTTGAGAAAAGTATTATTGTAAATTATATGGCAAAATTCATATAGTAAAGTAACTAAAATAATGATGATATATGTTAATATAATAAAATAATGATTATGTATATAACTTTTGAAGTTATATATTTATTTGCAATCCAATAGAATTAAACCAGTATAATTAAACCAGAAATTATCAAAGTAAAATATAAAATATAGGATTACATAAAAAACAAATAAAATTTTAAATTTTGGGTGAAAAATATGAACACTCAATGAATGATAATTTAAGGTCTAATATCAATCTCAATTTTGTTCCAAGATAAGTACCAATATAATATAATATTTATTTTTCTTAAAATCTTATAATTAAAGTTCCATTTTGTAAATTATTGAAATTTATAAATTTTTTAATTTATAAAAGAAGTTTGAGAAGACTTATTCTTGTCTCTTTTAGGCTCTTCGTATTCCTAAATCAAGCAGATGCCATTGGGCTACACTGGCATGTGATAGGGTCAAATGGAGCAATTGGATGAATAATGGGATGTCAATAAAGTGATCAAGTGATCAAGTGATAGAATTAAAAGGGGTGTGTATGCATGTGTATGTGCATTTGTGTGTGTGTTCATGTTCCCTAGAGGTGCTTTGAAGACACATTGACCTCACCAGCAATATTCATCCTACTAGTGCTTGACTTGATGGTTAGGAGGACCAGCACTGTCTGTGATATACTGGTAATAGAAACTGTATATGTATGGACATTAGGGGTACACCTTGGCAAGCTCAAGAGGCAAGAAGGTAATACCCAGTAGGAGGAGGGGAGAGGGTCACACAAGTACAGGGTATGAACTCTGGGCCTGACACATGCAAGGCATGTACTTCACTCCTTTTTGATGTATTTTCTTGGCCTAGAGGAATCAACATTTTAATGATTTAATCTGGACACTATTTCCTTCATACTTATGTTGATAAAACAACATATAACTCATATATATTGTATTCTTACTTTTATTATGGGGCTCTTTGGGATTTCTAACAATATTGGGGACCGTTGGGTTCCCTGGTGGTTTCATATATGAGGCTGATGGCAGTCCCCTCTGGTTGATGAACTAAGAACCACGAACACAGTTTAGAAAATCAAAGGGCAATTTTCCAGCTTCACTCCACACCAACTGCTACACACACACACACACACACACACACAGACACACACACACACACACACACTGAATTCCCCAAACTGCAAGAGCTCTATCTTATCCAGACTCTTGGGTAGGGCTTAACAAAAGGTATAATACAGGCCTCCTCTTATAAGTGTGAAAACCTCAGGGAGGCCACACTCCTGTTTCCCAAGGCTATTGAGATGCTAAGGCAGAGCACTGTTTTTCTCTCTCCGAGGCTAGTAAAACAGTCATTTCAATAATATTTATGGTCTTCTTGTATAAGCACAGTAAGAGAGACAGCCTAAACCCGAGATAAAGCATATAGGGTGATTTTTATTGGGAAGATCATGTCATATGATCCAAACTAAGCTCTCTTTGCCAGATTGATCATTTCCAATCACCCTCAGGGTCCTGTCTTCAACAACAGTCTTAAATATTCTGCTACGGCTGCAACACAAATCACTGATTATCTTAGGTCAAACAGACCTGTTTTGACATTTGCTCTAAACTTTGTTCAGAGCAGGCCTTACTCAAATTTGTTTCATATTGAAGTCACGGGTGAACATGGGGTAAGAGGAATTAGATTCAATCTAAATGGTACTAAGGCTTATAGTTAGAAAAATATGATGAAACCCAGGAGTAAATAATTTAGAGTCCAATAATACTACTATATTTTTATGTTTATACAAGAACGAATCCCTTAGCATAAGTATATGAAAAAGGCATGTCAGAAGGAGAAAAACAATTCCTCATGATGAACTACCTAAAACCTGAGCTGCGCAGGAGGAAGAGAGAGCGGCATGGAATGCCTTCAAAGGTATCGAAGAAATAGCTAAAAGGACAAAGAACCTCCCGGCTCCAGGCACATCTCTTTGACTCCATTGTTCTCCCTGCATTAACATATGCCCCAGAGACCTGGGCCCTAAGAAAGCAGGATGAGAATGCTATTTGGGTCTCCCAGAAAGGAATAGAAAGAGCTATGCTTGGAATATACCAGTAACATTTATATTGGGTCATTCCCGTGACCTAATATAATGGTTTGAGGCTCTTTATGTTCCTGGAGCAAGCAGATGCCTTTGGGTTCTACTAGTATGAGACAGGACATATGGAGATATTACTGGTGCCCGCTCTAGCAAATAGATGATTAATGGGGAAGATAGTGATAGTGATGCTTGGAATATCATGCCTCACTCAAGTGAGAGAGAAGGAATTCAGAGTTCTGACCTCCATTGCTATTCCAGAATCAGGGACGCTGTCTCGTTTGCCAAGGCATCGAAAATCAGATGGACTGGACATGTAATGTGATTTGCAGATGACCACTGGACTAGAGCCGTTACCGACTGGATCCCACGGGATGACAAAAGATCACGTGGCCGCCCACCCACAAGATGGTCAGACTTCCTTGTCAAGACCCTGAAGGAACGGTTTGAGGCTCTTCATATTCCTGAATCAACCAGATGCCATTGGGCTACATTGGCACGTGATAGGGTCCAATGGAAATGTTACTGGTGCCAGCTGGAGCAAATCGATGAATAACGGGATTCAAGTGATCAAGTGATTCAAGTGATCAAGTGATCATTAGTACTACCAAAACCCAGGGCTAGAAAGTAGGGCGTGATTCAACACTTCTATAATATTTTTATTAAAACAAGATCTCCAGTACACTCTAATTTGCAACATTATTTGTCTTATAACAGTATATCATGGGCATTCTATCTGAATAGTTATTGATTAAACATATTCTCTTTGAGTAACTTTGCTATTGCAGTGAAAGAATGTATCACTCTTAATTCAATCATTTATCTAAACTTAAATTTTCATTGTTTGCTATATTAATTTTCCTGTAGAAACTGCTGCACTAATATTTCTTGTTTGTATATTCTAGGTACAAAATATTTCATTTCTGCAATGTATTTTTCAGAATTGAACAAATTTAAAATGTCCATTGATTCTCAATTTTAAAAGTATTATCAAACTTATTTACAGCATTTTTAGCATTTTACACTTTTACTGGTTAGAAATTAGGATGCATGTTTATCTGGATATTAGACAGCATTGAATATAGCTATTTTGCTGAGATCTCAAATCATTGATGATAATCTAATTGGTAAATGCCTAGGGGCACTCTAGGTAGTTTTCTCACAGATATTTTCCCTTTTTAAGCCATTATTGCAAGTACAATGGCCCTTTGAGTTATTATGATTGCAAGATGTCCATTAGTAAAAACTATTAGGAAAACTTTTTTAAAAATACAAGTTTAATTTTTGCAATTCCTAGAAATGTCACAGTACAACTGAGCCACCATGTTGCAGGTCATTTAAGTGAGAGTGATAGAGTTGTAGGGAGAAACGAGATGGAGACAGAGGTGATAGAATTAAAGATAGAGACAGATAGAGATGATAGAGAGATAGAGACAGAACTAGAGATAGAAATGTGATAGACATTGAGCCTTATTTTACTGGGGTGGGGTCTAGAGTGTTGAAGCTTATGTGCCCTTCATCAAGCTGTGTCGATCTGACTTTAATGTTCAAGTCTGGCAACATGAAATGCTAATCAGAATGAGCAGTGCTTGGGCGCAACAGGGGGCTCTCCAGAGCTTCTCAGTGGCACGAGGCTATACCCAGCAGTGCTTGTTGGTCATGCCATGCTTGCTATCAAATTCCTGGTCTTGCATGAGTAACTCATAAACTCCCTGGTCAGCATTCAATTGTTAAGACTAGTAGAAAAAATTTTAGAATAACATTCATATTTTCTATAATTTTATTAAATCATAAACTAATTAACTTCCTAATGCTTGCATATAAAACTCACCAATTAATTTTTTTTTTATTTTTTAAGAAAAGAGACTCAGATTGAACTCCCAAATTAATTTATAGGGATATGGAGAGAAAGGTGGAAATATGAGAGACTGGTTAATATGACATATGTTGAGCCACTAGGGTTTGAAATCCTAATAAATTCTACTCTGCATAAAACAGTATTTAAATATAAAATATGTACACATTTACATCCGTATATAAATAAGTTTCTTTCATTTTAAATATGGATATTTACATACAGCTTCTTGAAGATCTGTTGTTCAGACTTTTCTCAGAATTCCTTCTGAGATCCTCACTGTTATCCTTGTCTAGATTTCGGTCACATCTGTTCACTCAGCTACAATTTGTCACCCTTTAGTTTTCATGTTATTTTTTTCCCTCGATTATTCAAACATTTCATTTTACACTGGGACAGTCAATTCTAAGCATAAACTATTTCACAAATACCTTCTAACCAAAGTTGGAAGATTATGGAGAAAAGTTATTTTCTATGTAGTTAAAATAATATTGTCTGAGAATATTCAAAGCTTACTAAAATATGATCTGCACAGCAAAATATTAGTGGTAGTGGACTCTGTTTACAACGTTATGACACTTAAACTTGACTGACTGTGGCAAAGTTTCAGGAGTACTACCAAGTCAGTAGTGCTGACTACCAAGTCAGTGCTGAGTGAATGCACTCACAAGCCTTGGAATTTCCTTGAGAAAAGAGTGAAGAGTAATGTGGGCATTTCTTTTTTCCTGCCTGAGATATACACAGTAGTAGCAACAACTGAGAAGTACCAAACTGAAAAATAACAAATTCATTTTGTGAAACTCAGAGTTCAAGCTAAAGGGAAGGGTTGGCAATGCCTGAGAGGTCTCTGGAGGCATGTGGAAGAAAAGGAAAAAGCAGATCATTTCTCTAGAACTGGTTCCTATGGTTATGGAAGCCAAGGAATGCTTGAGCCACAGACACAGATACACCGGTAGAGCAGATACCAGCTTTCCCTGTTGCACACGGCTGCTGTGCAGATGCAAGATTACCTCCAAATTACCATGAATATACTACCCACCCCTCTGAGAGAGCCCTACAAGCTAATGAGTGTAAGTGCCCGCATGGCAGAGCGTGGCAAGCTGTCCGTTGCGTATTCGATATGCCAAAACCAGTAATAAAAATGTTTATCATCCTGATCCTGAAAGAGCCCTTAATATGGCAGCACTAAGAAAGCAAACAAGCAGAGCCTGATAAAATTTCACGGCCAACCTAGAATGACAAAATGAAGAAGGACTAATATGACCGTCTGTACTTTCAATGCATGCATGCTGGCATCCAAAGTATATATTGAGGTTCTGATGCTGCAAGCGCAAAAGATCAAGTACGACATCATTGGTCTAACTGAGATGAGAAGGGCTCAATGGCATCATGCTGTATTTGACACCAGAGAAGAAATGTTCCTCCGAACGTGTGGAGAAAGAGGCATGGGTGGTGTTTGTGTTCTTGTCAACATGAACATGGCCATCAACATTGATTCATTTGAATGCCTAACAAACTGGTAGGATGATTACACTTGAAGAGATGTGGCCCACTGCCAGCAATTTCTATCTTCGTTGTCTATGCACCAATATCCACATACAAGGAAGAAGAAATTGAGAAATTCTACATGGAACTGAAGGAGTTTTATAAAAAAGATCACACGTTCTATAAGATCATAGTTGGTGATTTTAATGACAAGACAGGACCGAGAAGATAGGCTGAAGAACTCCACATTAGGGACCCATGGCCTAGAATTGAACAAACAGGTTGAGAGACTACCTAAGTTCATCATGTCCACCAGGACCATTCATGGTAACTCACAGTTCCAGGAGGCTGAATTTAAATGTTGGACATGGGAATCTCCTGGTGGACAGTTCCAAAATGAAATTGACCACATCATCTTCAATCGACTGTTATGCCTGACTGATGTCGCTGTAGTACAAAAAATTCCAAACAGGATCGGACCACCGTCTCCTTCATGCAAAATGCTACTTCATGCAATGGGGGAGAAAAGGCTGCAAAGCTTAAGAAGAGATCTCCCAGAAAAACCATCAACAGGGAACTCTTTGGCATCATTGTGGCAACATGGGAAGATACCCTCATTGACAACATCGATGAAGAATACAACCGACTGGTTCAGCACCTCCATGATTGTGGAAAGAATGCCAAGAGAGAGAAAGCCAAAAAGGACATTTGTCTTCAGAAACTATAGAGCTCATTCGCCAACATGGCAAAGCATAAGCCTCCGCAACCAAATGCTATCCTCCAAGCTCGTAAAGCAGTGCAGAGAAGCAATAAAGGAAGACCTCAAAGAGAGAAGAACAGAAATATGAAAGATGTAACAGAAGCCTGGAAAAGCATTTGCACCCTTGCCTGTCCTTCGCCAACTCTAAGACCAAGATGACTGCCCTCCTGATGCCCTGATGGGTCGATCACATCTTCCATAAAAGCAATGGAGAGGATAATCCATGACTTCTACTCAGATCTCTTTAATAGCTAAGTCCACCTGCCCACATAACAAATTCCACAGGATGGATATGTCATTCCCAACATTCTCCCTTATGAGATCTAACATGCCATTCTGTCGGTAAAGAAGGGAAAAGCACCTGGCCCAGACAAAGTCAGACCCGAACACTTGAAGAATCTGCCATCAGTACTCAAAATACACTGGCTCTGCTCTTCACACGCTAGCTGTCTGAATGCAAGGTGCCCTCCCAAAGGAAAACCAGCAGAACAGTTCTACTCTTCAAGAAGGGAGACATTCACGACATTGGCAACTATTGCCCCAACTGCCTGTTGTCTATCATCAACAAGCTGTTCACTCGAGTCATCCTGAACAGGATTGGCAGAACATTAGATTAAGGACAACCATGTGAGCAAGCTGGCTTCCAGAAAGGATTCAACACAATCGACCATATCCACATTGTAACCAACCTCATTGAAGTTTGTAGGGATTTCAAGATGCCACTCTGTCTCACGTTCATTGATTTAAAGAAAGCCTTTGATTCTGTGGAGACTGAACCAGTCATCGAAGCCCTAGCCAAACAGGGCATTCAAACCCTCAAGATTCTTCATGAGCCGTATTAGGGATTCAAGATCCTTCATGAGCTGTATTAGGGATTCACCACCAGGATCTCACCATTCTACAAGAAAGTGATCATCGATATCAAAAGAGGGGGTTTGGCAGAGTGATACCATTTCACCAAAACTCTTCAGTACCACCCTCGAGAACATCATGTGGCAATTAGAATGGGAAGGAATGGGAGTGAAGGTAGATGGTCAGCAACTACTCCACATCCACTTCACTGATTACATCATTCTAATTACACCAAACTTTAGCCAAGCGGCACAAATGCTGACTGACTTCAAGCGAGAATGTAGAAAGATAGGTCTACAGCTGACTCTCAACAAAACTAAGTTCATAAAAATGAACTAGTTCCAGAGGCCCCATTCACTCTCAATGGAACAGTCATCTCTGAATGCAGCAGTTATGTGTACCTAGGTTGAGAAGTCAACTTGATGAACCACCTAAAACCTGAGCTGTGCAGGAGGAAGAGTGCAGCATGGAATGCCTTCAAAAGTATAGAAGAATTAGCTAAAACGGCAAAGAGGGCGGAGCGATAGCCCAGCGGGTAGGGCGTTTGCCTTGCATCGCCGGCCGGCTCATGCCGCCCGGGTTCGATCCCCGGCATCCACATGGTCCCCCGAGCACCGCCAGAAGTGATTCCTGAGTGCAGAGCCAGGAGAAACCCCTGAACGTTGCCGGGTGTGACCCAAAAAAGCAAAAAAAAATAAAAAAAATAAAATAAAACGGCAAAGAAACTCTAGCTCTGGGCACATCTCTTCGAACATCTGCATTAACATATGCCTCAGAGACCTGAACCTTATGGAAACAGGATGAGAATGCTACCCGGTCTCCCAGAGAGAATTGAAAGAGCTATGCTTGGAATATCATGCCTCACTCAAGTGAGAGAAGGAATCAGGAGTTCCAGAGTCAGGGACGCTGTCTCTTTTGCCAAGGCATCGAAAATCAGATGGGTTGGACATGTAATGCGATTTGAGAGATGACTGCTGGCGTAAAGCCGTTACTGACTAGATTCCACGGAATGTCAAAAGGTCACGTGGCTGCCCACCTACAACATGGTCAGACTTCTTCGTCAAGAACCTGAAGGAACGTTTTGAGCACTTCGGATTCCTGAACGAGCAGATGTCATTGGGCTACACTGGCACATTATAGGGTCAAATGGAAATGTTATTGGCACCCGTTCAAACAAATCGATGAATAATGGGATGCAGGTAATCAAGTGACTCTCAACTGTACTCAACTGTTACCTTCTAAGAAAAGCGCCTCTGCCACATTTTTTCTTCCACTGTGGCTCTCTTTCCCCCCAGTTTTCATTCTTTTGTCTCTCTAGTACTTATCATCATTAGCCATGTTATCTACTTCACTATATTATCTTGCAGGTTTTAATACACCCGATTAAAAAAATTTCCATGAAGATAGAAAGTTTTATTCTATTTTTTGCTATAGCCACAGACACAGAGTAGCACCTATTACAAAACAATTCTAAAAATATTTAGTGAGAAGCCTTTAAAGCTATATGAATACACAATAACATGGTGTAATAGCAAATAGTCTGAAGAATAATTAGTGTATCCAGCCTAGTTTATTACAAGAATGACATTTTGAGGCTTTCATCTTCATCCAGAAAATTTCCAGTGTCAGGCAATACTTCTAGTAGTTGGCTAACTCTTTGAAATCGCCAAACTAATTACTATACCATCATCATAGAGCTGAGTTAGTGCCAACCAAAGAGATTGACTGAATTTTTTTTCTTTTGCTTTTTTGTGTCAGACCCAGCAATGCCCAGGGGTCTCTCTTGGCTCTGCACTCAGAAATTACTTCTGACGGTGCTTGGGGGACCATATGGGATGCCGGGGATCAAACCCGACCGGCATGGGCCGGTCGCGCAAGGCAAATGCCCTACCTGCTGGGCTATTGCTCTGGCCCCTGACTGAATATTTTTATAAAGAAAATAAAAAATCCTGCACAAATACAAATACATGGAGTTAGATTGTAGAACAGAGATTAGGAGAAGGGGGGCAAAGAGCTAGAAATGTGTTCAGTGGACCGTGATGCAGAAATCAGTGGTAAATTTGGTGTGGAAATAGATATTTTGAAGTTTTTAAACTTTGCCCTTAAAACAAATATAGTCATGTAAGTTGTTACCTAAATAACATTTTAAATTAAATTTAAAGACAATGATTTATAAGATAACTTCTGACTACTATATAAAATATTATTCATTTGATACTTGTTTTCTCAATGCAGTCTCACCCCATTTTTTAAAACAAGTAAACAGGATTTTAAGAGTATAAGTAATTTTACAATCAATGTGATTAATATTTTATCCCATACTATTTTTTGGGCATTTGTAACAATGCTATTATTTTCATTCCTAGTAAAAGGTCATTTTCTATCAACTCCAAAGGTATATGTATACTCTCCCTGTATATTGAATCTTTTACAAATAAATGGCGGGTCCCATGGAGTAGGGGAGGGTGGTCTGG
This sequence comes from Cryptotis parvus, assembly GCA_021461705.1. Classification (NCBI taxonomy): domain Eukaryota; kingdom Metazoa; phylum Chordata; class Mammalia; order Eulipotyphla; family Soricidae; genus Cryptotis; species Cryptotis parvus. The sequence continues at coordinate 89,953 of JAJIBD010003486.1, read as the reverse complement.
CTTGTTTTGAGGCTCTGCCAGGTGGCAGGCCAGGGCTAGAACCCGACATGCCTCCCGGTGCCTCACGAGCAGCTGGGCACAGGGAGAGCAAGTAGCAGCTCTGCCCCATGTCTGAGAGTCTCTGGTTCAGCATACCTGGGCCGGATTGAACAAAAACTGCTGCAGGGTGGTTGTCAATGATCCGGGCTGTGATAGTCTGGTCTGCTGGGTGGGTTGTGATGAGAGGGAAGTCTCTCACAACAAGCCAGACCACCCTCCCCCTACTCCACGGGACCCGCCATTTTCCACAACCAGACTTCCCTCTCATCACAACTCCATCCAGCAGACCAGACTATCATAGCCCGGCTTGCTGCCGCTAGCGGCAGTGCTGTTCATCAATAAATGCTTTATTTATTTATTTATTTTTAACATTTTATTATACCACCATGAGATATACAATTACAACGTTGTTCACGTTTGGAGGTTTCGGTCACACAGTGTTCCAGCACCCAGCCCTCCACCAGTGCCCATCACCCACCACCCATGTCCTCAATTCCCTGCCCCCTCCCACGTCCTGCCTAAATGGCAGGTTCTTTATCTCCTCTCTCTCTCCCTCTTTCTCTCTTCCTTCTCCTACACATTGTGGGTTGCACTATGTACACTTAGAAGCCATCATTTGCATTTTTTGTCTATTTAATGCACAGTTCTATGTTGGTATCAGACCTTTTGACATTTATCCACACATGTTCCCTTCTAGGTGACTACAACAGTATGCCACCCGCACGGTAAGCCTGGCTAGCTGCTCATGTCGTATTTGATATGCCAAATACCAGTAACATTTATATTAGGTCATTCCCGGTGACCTAATATAATGGTTTGAGGCTCTTTATGTTCCTGGAGCAAGCCAATGCCTTTGGGTTCTACTAGCATGAGACAGGACATATGGAGATATTACTGGTGCCTGCTCTAGCAAATAGATGATTAACGGGAAGATAGTGATAGTGATAGTTACAAATAAAAGTGCAGACCTAAGTGTCTCTCATCACAAAACGTGAGATTTTTAATTTTCAGACAACAAAGTGCTAAGAATCTCATTTGCGTACAGCACAATGGCTGTGTTTAGTTAAATTCTTTTTTTTATTGTTGTTTTGGCATCTGCTTTTTTTTTTAAGTATTTTATTATACCACCGTGAGATATACAAATAAAAAGATATACAATTAAAAAGTTCATGTTTGGGTTTTGGTCATACAGTGTTTCAGCACCCGTCCCTCCACCAGTGCCCATCTCCCACCACCAACATCCCCGGTTCCCTCCCCCTTCCCCAGCCCTGCTCCATGGTAGGTTCTTTATTTCTTTCCTTTTCTCTCTCTTTCTCTTTTCCTTCCCTTCCAGACTATGGATTACAGAACATACATTAAAAGGTTGTCATGTGTATCCTTTTGCCTTTATTTAATGCTCAGTTCCTTTAGAGATGAAGCCAACAGTTCTAATCTGAAGGAAACTTTTTTATTTCTGTTTAAGTACATCAAATGATGATTGTTAGTCAAATCTATTGTAGTTGTCTTTTTACAGTACACAATTCTATTGTACATTTTAAACTTATACAGTGATATATGTCAATTATTTCTCAGTGAAACTGAAAATCAAGAGTTGTCAGATAAGCCCAGAAACGTTTGTCTCAACCAGCGTTGGCATCTTCCTGTGATTACGGCCTTTATGCTTTTTTATTTTTTATCAAGTACAAATTATATGCCTAGATCATACAGTAGTCTTTATCTCTTTATGTCATTGATATTTTCTTATCAATTCCCTTTTAAACAGCTTTATTCTCTTTTTTAACATTCTGCTGACAAACTGTTCACACTTTCTAATTATAAATGAATGTTATTCTTCCACATTCTTGTACCATTTGCAGCTGCAGAAATCTTATTCTTCTTTTTAAAATATATTTCCTTATATCATATCCAAAATCTTCTAAACATTTTCCCTCCTCTATTCACGGATCATTTTTCAGATTTTTTAAAGCTTCTCATCAACCTTGTACCCCATTCATGTAGATATAGCTAGGGTTCAGATATCAGCTTGAAACTGTTCTCATCCTATCTGACCCTCTGGGGCATGCCTTTTGCCGTCCCCATAGCTTTGAGTTTAAATTTTACGACTCCTATTTATGACTTCAAATTTTATGACTCAAATTTATGGCTTCAATATTCCTCACTCAGAACTCTCCCCACAGGCCTAAATCTATATTTCTCATTGCCTATTGGACATCATAAACTAGACAGAAACAGACATCTCACAATCAACATGAGCAACAATAAACACATGAACTATCCTGATCCTCTTCCCCACTCAGAACTTCTAATCTCCTGTTTTTCCCACCGTTCCCATTCATTCGCCAAACTCACACATAAAAAATTGACCAAAGGCATACTTTTATTCTTATTACCTACATTAAGGTTTCCCCCAATAATCTGCCTCTCATTGTCTTTCATTCCATCTTTCTTATTTTATTGTAGTAAAAGACATAGGACACAAAATTTACATACTAAACATTTCTAAATGTACAGTTCTTTGTGATTAAACATTGTTGTGCAACTATCATAGATTTATTCTCATAAATAGTAATCCCTATAATGTTTTATTTTCTCCTAAGGTGCTATAGGCATTAAAAATCAAAGCACAGATTATCTCTTGACCAAATTGTTACTTGGCTACTTAATTTCAGCCAGCTTTTTCTTAATTTCTCTAGCTTTCCTTCAAGTATTAAAGTACCTTTTTCAAAACCAGTTAAGCTTCTTTATAGTTAGTAACCCTTTTATTTATAGACATCAAGATTTTCTAGTTGCTCAGATAAATCCAGCTTAATATGAACACTATACTAACAACTTTGCACTTCTATTTTTGTTACTCTCCTTCGATACTGTGCACAGAGCACAGTAAAATATGCATGTAAAACATATGCATCTGTCCAATTCTAGGCATATTAAATGAAATAGTTAATGGATGCATCCAATTCTTGTTTTTGATTAATAAGTAACTTGAATCTGATCACCATACTGTTTTAATCAAGCTGTTTCCAATACACTAATACATAAACATAATCCAAACACAGATGTGTGCTAACATGAATTCTAGATTTCAATATCATTCTGCTCTTTTTGCTCTAGAAAAAATGAACATTAAATTAATGAGAGCCTGATATTCAGTTTAGCCTGATGTTGAGAAAGTGTCTCAGCAATGATAATTAGCTTGTACTTTTTCCATAATACCCTTACTCTCTGATACTACTGTGTAGTTTTTCTTCCACTCTGTTAGTATGCCATTTAAATTTTTTCCACGAAAATTTTTTTTAAAAAAAATTTTAAAAAAAAAATTTTTTTAAATATTTTTCCATGAAAATTTCAACTCCAGAGTATTCCTTTTCATCATGTATACTTTTATCAGTAACTACCACACTCTTGCTTTTCATTAATAAAAAAAGAGTTTTTCATTGATTCAGTGAAGCAAAATCATTTTGCGTGACAGTACTCAACATTTATAGATAATCTACTAATTAAAAATTAAAATAATAAGTAGAAGACACTTGAGTCAGGAATAATAGATAATCCATGTTATCACTATAAATTCACTAGAATTTAGTTTATCTTATCTAGACTCCAGAAGGGCCTTATTCAAGACAATAATAGCTTACTGTGGTATCATAAGAGGACAAGACATGAACATTTAACATGTTTTCCAAAGTAGGAATAAACTTTTTATTGTTTTTATCTTTGTTTTTGTTGGGGTTCTGATATTTACCCTGTGATGCTAGAAAGACACCAAGACCACTCTGTGACACTCAGGGGCTGGAGGTAGTGATGCTCCTCAGAGAGACTGTGCAGTATTTTTGATGGGAGTCAAGCTCAGAGCCACTCCTGTGCATGACCAGTAAATTACATCCGCGGCCTTAGGTATTACAACACCAGCATCCTTTTCTACCAGATTTATTCGAATAAACATCTTTCATAAAAATCTCATAATCTATACGACCAACCATTACGTCCAGACATTCTTCTCTGACTCTCATCTGTTAGAAGACATTGTATGATGCCATGTACATATATATATATATATATATATATATATATGTCATGTACATATATATATATATCGGGTACATATATATATATGTCGGGGTGCTCCGCTGGGGTCCCCAATAGTGCCGGGAAGTGAGTTCCTTTCTACCTCTGAAGCCGGCGAGGAATGGATGAAAACTCAGGAATCCTATCACAGGTTCAGGCATACAAATCAGCAAAAGGAAAAGCCCGGTGCTTAGGATTCCAGGCTAGAACCCCAGCCACGCATAGGCCAAGATGGCGGCCACCACGTGTAAAGGCCCTGTAAAAGGAGAAGAAGACAAGACTCCCAAGAAGGGTGAGCGCTCACAAAGGGAGAGCCCAAAAAGAAGCGAGAGGAAACAGGCTAGTTTTATACCCCTGCAACTCAGACCTTCCTCCCACTGTTATGGAAAGCAGGGAGGGTCAAATGCCCTTAGGTAATCCCTCCCTGCACCACACCCTAGGCCCTTTTGTATGCTAATGTTTGAGCCAAGATCTGCCTGGAAATGCCTTTATAGGGTAGAGAAGGGGGTTTCTGAGATGGCATGTCTCTGTACCAAAGACTAATACTAATGCCAATTAAATATTTTTCCAAGCCTTCACAAGTCTCTTCTACTTCATTGTAGTTTTGTATTTTAGTTGCCTTTGAGTTTATCAGGGAGCCATGCTTGTTTGCTTGGAAGCAAACAGCATTTCTCTCTGGTCTAATTACTTAGGGGTCCTACGTGGCCAGGCAAATATGCTGGTAAGATCTAGCTAGTCCCACGATGATTGTGGTAGCATGGGAGAATATTTATACCAGCTAGTACAGCATGCATGGTCAGATAAACTGCCACATTTAGACTACCCCCTTATCTACGAAGTGATTTGCAGGGCGGCAATTCAGAGCAGATGCAGCGGCCCTTAGAGAGTCCTGCAGCATATATATATATATATATATATATATATATATATATATATATATATATATATATATATATATATATTTCACAGTGTTTAATATACTATGTCAGATCTGCTCATCAGCTTTCTTCCCTATTTCTCCACATAATGATGAAAAGTTATAGATTTTATTCCACTTGTGATCCTATAATAATGTAGTATAACTAATCATAGTGTATTACTGCTAATAAAACTCTAAGGAGAAAGTGATAGAGAGGAATGGGAAAGCAAAATGAAAGAGAGGAAATAGTAGGGTGGGGGATGGAAAGGAAGGAAGTTGGAAAATATTTCATTGAAGATATAGTCACCCTTCCTGCCCCTTGAGGTGTTGCAGGTGTGGCTGCGGTACCCAGCTGCAAGGCCAGGTGGCAGACAGGAGACAGCTTGTCTACACCCAGGACTTTGCCTGGGATGATGGTCTGACATAGAAAAAGACTGGACCTCCGGGGATGAACCCCGAGGTACGGCAGAGCCTGGCAAGCTACCCATGGTATGTTCGATATGCCAAAATCAATAATGGACCTCATTTCCAATGAATGGAGCGCTACTGGATCCACTCCAGCAAAACAATGAACAATAGGAAGACAAGTGACAAGTCACATAGTAACCCTTTCACTTAAAATGTCAATCCACATTGTCAGGCAAATTCATTCCCTAATTATATCTTGATGTTACAATGTTGAAAAATATTTATAGAGCAACAGTCAGTGGTAATTCTATTCTCTACTTGACAATTGGTATGGGACTTACTTACCTTTATGCCTCAGTACAATAAACTAATAATTATAGTTTTAGAAAAAAGCCTTTAGATATTATTTGTTATGGTCAGTTAGACAAACAATTATCACTTTAAAAAAGTCATTAAATAGATTTAATGATGGATATTAGTGGCCCCTTTGCAACTGTGAATTGGATCGATAATTCATACTATAAAGCATTCATGTAATTTTTACTTTAGATTGTAATGTTATCCTTAATCAACATTTTCTGAATAGATTTACATAGCAATTTATTATTTCAATATATTTCTATTTCAAGTAGTCAATAAAATTAAGATAATTTATTGTCTCAAAAATTATTTGCTTGTGAAAAGTTATGTAGAAACTAAAAAGTAGAAAATTATTACATTTATAAATACTTTATAATACTTAATTTATTTTAAAGCTATGATATTTTAAAACATTGTTGATTTTATTAAGATATTTAAAGTGTATGTTTTAGCTACCTAAGGGGAATCAATTATAAAATTAGAAAACTTTATAAGAATTTGTAAGAATTTTCAAATGTTTTGATGCATACTATTTTCTATAGCAATATAAATTATTTGTGTGAATAAGAGATGGAAACAAAGTAGAATCATATAATTTAGATAATTTACATTTTCCTGGGATGAACCTCAAGCCACGACATAGAGCCTAGCAAGCTACCCATGGTGTATTTGATATACCAAAAACAGTAACAATAACGGACCTCATTCCCAACGAAATGGAGACATTACTGGTGCCCACTCAAGCAAATTGAGGAATAACAGGAAGACAAGTGACAAAACAAGAGAAGGAGGTATAAAATCCCTTTACATCCTTCTAATTTTTCTACTGTTAATATATTTTATTTTGACTTACTTTATATATTTATAAAGATTAATTCTTTTTGAATTCAGCAAACATTGTTTAATATGATAATAGCATTTGACAATTTTTCCTTTACTCTATAGATTTAACATGATAATGCTCAATATAGTTATTCTAGTATTTCTGACTGATTATATTTTGTTTCAGAAGAATTTTAATGATTCTTTCATTATCACTTACACAGTTAAACAAGAATTTGTACTTAGTCTTCTAATCCTAAATTGGCTACTTTTTTTCACTGATAATTGCTTTTCAATATGCCAGAATCTTTGACAAAAGAATGTGTATCATTGTCAATCAGATGAGGGCTTGCGACTTAGCAGTACCCAAATTCCTCTTTATTTATTTGTTTATTTATTTATTTAATTTGTTTATTTATTTATTTATTTATTTATTTTTGCTTTTTTGAGTCACACCCGGCGATGCTCAGGGGTTACTCCTGGCTCTGCACTCAGGAATTACTCCGGCAGTGCTCGAGGGACCATATGGGATGCCAGGGATCGAACCCCAGGTCAGCATGGGCCGGCTGCGTGCAAGGCAAATGCCCTACCCACTGGGCTATCGCTTGGCCCCCAAAATTCTTTTTATTAGAAAAATATCACTAATATGAAAAGGTGGGCTTTTAAGATTTCTCAAATGTAGATATTGCTTATCTTTGCTCTATCATTAAAAACGGTCCTGATATATTCTTTCTTTTTAAAATATCTTCTCAGGGGGAATCTGGCTTGGTCCCTGGCCAGTTTCAACACAGCTCCTAGGGCCAGCCAGCAGACACGAGGGCTGCTGTGGCCAGCTGGCCAGTCTTTGAACAGGGATTGGGGCCCCTCCCCTCATCACCCCACCTCCAATGTCCCAGTGGGTATGACTAGATTTCTGCAGCCTCCATAATCAGTAATGCTACAGGAGAGAAGGACCAGATGCACAACTGCTCCAGTTCCTCCCCATACCCTGTGACCACAAAGCAGCCTTGCACCAGACTTAGATAACAACCAAGTTTAGGGCCAGTTTCTACCAGAACCTTGTTCATATATCCATCTTAATGATCAATGTAGTTGCAACAAACAGGGGTGGTGTCCTTTGGTGGTGGTGCAGACACATTGGTGGTGGAACTGGTGTTGAACAAAGAATACTTTGTGACAACTGTGCTATGATGAAATTTGTCAATTTTGTTGTTTTAATATTTAAAAATTAAAATAAAAAAATTCAAAAAATTCTTCTCACCTGTGTCTACCCTAGTTTTTCTTTTAATGTTTCTTCTCTTCTTATATAACCAACATTGATGACATATTTAACCAACATCTATTAGACCACCTGTACGTTTCATCCATATTAATCTCTGACTTCCCTTTTGACCCTTTCAAACACTTTTTCAGATTACCACACCACTACTAGCTCTTATCTTAGCACAATGCATATTTTCACGTCAGCCCTCTTCTTCCATACAATATGACCTTTATATATATATATATATATATATATATATATATATATATATATATATACACCAAGTTTATACTGAGTGTCAATAATGAAGATTTGTAGACCCTTATATAAAATAAGAGATTTGTCTGGTATTTATTCTCTGATGATATACTCTGAGCTGAGAAAAACAACTTTCATATATTATCAAATAAAAGTTTTATAATATCAAAGTTGACCACTTTTCATAGCCTTAGTTCCTATCGCCGAAATAAGAGATAGGAGATGAGAAGATCTGAAGCAGTGCACATGAAGTATTCAGAAAAAATATCTAATAATCAGAATCAAATATTGAATTCTTGGTGCCAGAATGATAGTCCTGCGGTTAAGACATTTGTGTTGAATCTGGAAAACTCAGTGTGATCCCTAGAACAGCATATTTTTTTTTGTCTGAATACCTTTAGGAGTAAGCCCTGAGCATAGCTGAGTGTTGTCCCTAAAAATAAAAAGTATCAAAGGCTAAATATCCAAAACAAAGGGCCGGAGCGATAGTCCAGCGGGTCGGGCGTTTGCCTTTCACGTGGCCTGCCAATGCCGGCCCTGCCCAGTTTCAATCTCAGCATCCCATATGGACCCCGAGCACCGCCAGGAGTTATTCCTGAGTGCAGGCCAGGAGAAACCCCTGAGCATTGCCAGGTTGACCCAAAAAAAAAAAAAAAAAATCCAAAAGCAAAACTGAATTCCTGAAGAAATAGAGATAAATCAATGTACTAATCACTTGCTTTACCAATAAGAGACTTGTATTGATCCCAGGATAGCACATCCTCTCTAAAACATAGCCCCTTCGCATACTTCCCTAGCAGTAACCTGGGGAGGTAACACTAAGTTGACTCTCTCAAAATATTCAGTTCCTAAAAAAGCAAATACCTTTCTGAATGATGATAAAAATTATGAATTCTGCTACTAGTCATATTATCACTGTATAGTTTAGTTTGTTAAAATTAAGATTCTATCAATGAAACCTTGGAAAGATGTGGAGAGATAATGAGAACAGTAATATGGATTATGGATTAGAATGTTAGAGGTAAAGAAAGCAATGGCACTTATCTCCTATTTATCAATTTAAGAATTATTCTGCCAACTAACAGTAATATGGATTAGAATCCAGGGGTATAAAAGTAATGGAATTTATCTCATATTTATCAATTTGAGAATTATTCTGCCAATCAACTGGTCTCTAATTATAACCATCAATTTTTATGCCTTAGTTTGTGTGACTGACATTAAATGGGAATTTGATGATCAAGTATATAAAATTCTTTAGAATCATCATAAGGCAATTAAATTTTTTATCTGAAAAAACTTATCTATAAGCTAAAATGGGTGAAGCGTCATAGCGTGGTTTATTCATAAACTAGCCTTAACTATTTCATAATGGTGTTCACTCCTACTGTATTCAGATGGTCATAAAACCAAGTGAGAGTGTCAAGGTTTCTAAAAATTTGAGGTTATTGGTCTTGACAGTGACTTCCAGAATATCCACAATAAAGGGGACTATGTAAGTGAAATGGCAGTTTGAACTGAATTTGGGAAAAATCTTTCCATTATTTAATTCTGCCATGGATGTTAATGACTCCCATATCATGCATATCATATAATACAAGTGCTTTACAGAAATTCAGTTAATTAGCAGCAATTGGTTGGGATTTGAACATTTATTAAAATTTTTTATTTTGGGGGAGCATCAGTAATTAAAAGTAGGCAGCGTGATTTTTGTAGAGGAAAGAAATACCCCAGAAGTACTTAGAATTTCATTCTGATGTTCACTTATACTGCTATATAATTAATGTCCTATTAACCAAAATTTCCAGAGGATGTACTATAAAATTATTTTATTTTTTCTTTCAGGCAATGAAGCAGTACTATATGTATGTAGATAATCATGGATTACATATCTATGTAATGTGTAGATAAATAAGGATTACTCTGGATTCTGTGCCTAGGGATCACTTCTGAGGGGCTCTATAGACTAGACAAGATACTAGACTCCATTCCTTCTGCCAGATTGATTTTTTCTAATTCTCTCAGGGTCCTATTGATCTATTGCTTATCTTTGGGTCAGAATAGACTATGGTCAAGACTTAGCTCTTAGATGTAACATTGTTCAAGACATAGAGTCTGTCCCATGTAGAGGCTGCGTAGTTTACTAAAAGCTTGCCCTGGTCTATCCAGTACCACAATGGGACCCTCCTTTTTGGAGTTTAAGGAATTAGAATCAATCTAAGAGCAACTGAGGAAATATGATAGATGCCCAGGAGTAACAAATTCAGAGTTAATTGACTCCTATATGTCAAATCCTTTTGCCTTAACTGTCTTCCTGTGTCTATACAAAAAAATTCTTTGTACTAGCAAAACCATATGTATAGGGCATACAGGGAAGAGAGAAGCAAATTTTCTTTTTTTCTTTTTTTTTTTTTCTTTTTGGTCACACCCGGCAATGCTCGGGGTTTCTCCTGACTCTGCACTCAGGAATTACTCCTGGCGGTTCTCCGGGGGACCATATGGGATGCCGGGGGCGACAGGGCCGGCATGGGGCATGGGCAGGCCGCATGCAAGGCAAATGCCCTACCCGCTGGGCTATCGCTCTGGCCCTGCAAATTTTCATTTACAATACAAAGCCCAGGTCTGTGAACTCCAGCACATATGGTCCTTCCAGCAATATCAGAAGTAATGCCTGAGTGCAGAAACAGGAGTAAACTCTGAGCAAAGCCATGTGTGGCCTAAAACAAACCATAAAAATTATAATAGTATAAATGAATGATATGGAAATGAAAAACATGCAAAAGGTTAATGAGATTAGGGTACTTTAAAAAAATAACAGCAAGATTTTAAAAACAATGGCTAGACTTATTGAAAAAAAAGACATATCCATTATAAATCATATCACTGTATCACTGTATCATTGTCTTCCCATTGTTCATCAATTTGCTTGAGTGGGTACCAGTAACATCTGCATAAGTCCTGTCACAAGCAAGTGTAACCCAAGGGCATCTGCTTGCTCCAGGGACAGGAAGAGCCTCAAACCATTCTTCAGGTCATGGAATTGAGGTCCATAATTGTTACTGTTTTTTGGCATAACAAATAAAAAAGATAAATAAGTCATATATCAATATATAAATGAAAGTAGTTACAAAAGACATCATGAAAATGTAAGGAGTTATTATAGATTACTGTAAACAACTTTATTCATTGAACTGGAGAACTTAGGAGAAATGGCTGAATTTCTATAATCTAATAATTTGCCAGAATAAGATGGAAATCTTTAAAAAATTGATTTTTTAAAAAATCTTGCTACTTATTGTTCTGAAAAGATCAATAACTAGAAAGGAAATCAAACCATGACAATAATCTTCCCTGAGAAAAGCCCGATTTGAGGATTTACTCATTCTACAAAACCTTCAGAGCAGACTTGTTGCCTATTCTTCTCCAAATCTTTAAAAAAATATAGAAAAATGTTTCCTAAGTGTTTCAAAGGATTTTTTAAATCTTATAGTTTATGAGATCAAGGTTACACTACTACCAAAGCAAATAAATATATTACTAAAAGAAAATTACACATCAATAACCCCAATAGCAAAAATGCAAAGATCATCAACAAAACTTTAGCAGCCTAGATGCAACAATATATTAAAAGAACTATATACTATGATCAAGTAGGTGTCATTCCAAAAATACAAAAGATGACTCAAAATGCACTAATAACTTATTGTGATACTCTAAACTAACAAAAGAAAATATCACATAAACATTAATAGATATAGAGAGCTTCTCATAATATTCTGCCTTTATTAATGATGAAAACTCTTAGCAACATGGAAATAGAAGGAACTTGTCCACATATAATAAAGGCCACACACAACAAAGCCATAGCATTCTCAATGGTGAAAACTGAACATATTTTAAGATAAGGCACAATGCAAACATATATATTAATTCACCACTATTATTTAACTTAATAATGGAACTTACAGTCAGAAGTTGTCAAGAAAAGGAAATTACAGGGATTCAAATTGTGAACAAAGTAAGTCATTCAGTATTCTCATATGACAATATAAGTAGAAAACCCTAAAGGAATTCATCCCAAACTTCTAGAAACACATAAACAATGCTAAGGGAGAGAATAGTTTGCACCAAAGTCATTACAGTAAACTAACAAAAATAGGGGAAGAGGTGGAAGAAAAGGAAAGATGGTTAATAGTGGACACAGGGATAGTAGCGGGGTTGGGCAATATTTTTGTCAGTCAATATAAGAAACATTGTCTAGAACTGAGCATTAAATACAGGCAAAAAGATACACTTGACAACCTCTTAATGTATATATTGCAATCTACAATGTGGAAAGGAAGGCAAAGAGAGAGAAAGAGAGAGAAAGAGAGAGAGAGAGAGAGAGAGAGAGAGAGAGAGAGAGAGAATTTAAGGACTTGCCACAGAGGCAGGCTGGGGAGGGGGAAGGGAATCAGGGACATTGGTGGTGGGAAATGGGCACTGGTAGAGGGATGGGTGCTGAAACATTGTATGACTGAAACCCAAATATGAACATCTTATGAACATCTTTGTAACTGTATATCTCACGGTGGTATAATAAAATATTAAAAAAGAAACATTGCAACCCTATTGAAACTATTTTAACCCTATCATCTAAATTATAATAAAATATTGTAATCCTATTAGCTAAACTGTAATAAAAATGTTTTTACAATTATAATAATATTTTATGTGAAGTGCATGTTAATTTAATTCAAATAATCTAAATTAGTTTTACTCGTACTTAGTTTACCCAAGAATCATAGCAGGTGTTATCACATTTAAAATGCGTATCACTGGTGTTGGGAAGATTCTCAGCAATTATGGGTGCATGTCTTGCCTGGACTGGAACATACATTAGAATTGCAGCACTACATAGTCCCTGAACACTTTAGGGCTCCTGAATACTGCTGGGTATGGACCGGAGTCTGCTAAGTACCATCATGGCGACCCTACACAATCCAGACAACTCTGTATCCAGATATTCCAGATCCTCTGAGCACTGCTTGAAAGCTCCTATCACCACCCCAAACAAAAAAGATAAAACAAAACAATGATGCTTCGATATTTACTTCAAGAAAGTCTTACTCTGCAAAAGTGGAAAGAAACTATGAATACCCACAAAATTCTGTTGCAGGAAACCTTTTACCGCACTGTTGGAAACACAGCTAGGAATTCACTAGCCATCAATTCCCACATTAGCATTGGAGGAAAGAGGGAGGTAATTCATTCAATTCATTCCAAATGGCAATTTCCATTTCCTTGACCAGAAAATAATATCTCGTATACAGAACAAATGAGCAAAATATTGAGTTAAATGACATATTGAGTAAAACAGCTTTCACTTCAGAGAAGTAGTTGTCATGTGAAAGAAAGCCATGAGTAACACCCTCTGGATTATGGAATTACAAATGCTTATGGAGAGCTAAACTTTCTCCAAAATGCTGTATTTTCAGTAAAGACCTCTAACAGAATAAAAGACGATTGTTATGCATTCCATCTAGTGTTTTTCTCTGTTAATAACACTCATATGTTAAAATACAGTCTACCAAAGTGAATGCTTATTGATATTACTTTCATTAGTCCCATAGGAACTCAGAATTTGAATAGCCTGCATTTCTTCTTTACTCTGAAGCCCCAGGGCTTAAAATAAATATGATTCAAAGCTCTTTGATAAGAGTAGTAAAACAAGGAGAGAAACATAGATACTTGTTTTGAATAAGAAGTTTGTCTTGGGGTCCTGAGCAAATGGCCTACCTTATATCAGATAGGGCATTTACCTGTATATGAGCATTTGCCTTACACTTGGATGACCCAGGTTCAATCCTTGACTAACTATATGGTCCCCTGATATCCATGAGTGCTGAATCAGGAGTAACCCTGAGTACAGTCTGAGTGACTGAAAACAGCAAAGAAAAAGTATTACTGAGGTACCTGGTTTGGGTTTTACACACGTAGTGTGTACCAAAAAAAGGAACCTTGTGCATAGAGACTTATAACTGGGCTCAAATATAGGATTGAACTTGCTGCAGACCATATAAACTGGGAGAAGCCAACATGCAAATGGAAATTGACATAACATTTACATAAAAGATATATGCATACCTGCTCATTGCAGTGCTGTTTATATTGACTGAGACCGGGAACAACACAAGTGTCTAAGACCAGATGAGTGAATAAACAAATCATATGTTTACATAATGGAAAATATTCAGTTATGAATAAAAGATAATTTTTTTCTTTTCCTACAACCTGAGTAACCTAGAAATATATTGTTAAGTGAAATAAGGGAGGGACAAAGGCAACTACCAGATGGTCTCACATATATGCTAAATATAGAGACAACATAAACTGGAGAGATCAAGTCATTATAATTGAACAGAATGAAGGTTACAGCCTGCAGCCTGTATGGAGGGGTAATGCAGCACTAAGGAACTGAGGTAATGGGTTTTTGGGGATTTGGTTATGGTAGAAGGCTGGTAATATGCACACAAAAGCATGATCATTAAAACTATTGTAAGCCATTTTATCTCAATAACAATAGCAACGTATTTTTATTTAAAAAGGAAAGGAAGGAAGCATGATTAGCCTGACCTCAGTAAGAACCCTTCCTTAGTGCCTCAGAGTTGAATGCATGCAGCTTCCTTGACTTGCATTGGGCTCACAGGCTTGCTGCTTCTAATGACTGGTGTGCTGTAGAAACATTTTGCTTCATGGAAGCACCAAGCAATGGCAATCTGTCATTTTTCTTTTTCATTCAATTTCTTAGTTTTTACAATTTTAGTGGGAAATTGAATCCTGTTGTTGCAGATTTTATGTTATGAATCAGAGTCAATTTAAACATATTTTGCATTTTCTGATGGGGTATTCTATAAATATCCAAGGTTTTATTTGCTGTTGATTAAAGTGTAAACTTTTATACACAAGACACATAGAGTCTAACAAGTATTATTAGTAGTTAAATACATTTAACTATTGAGTAGTTAAATAAATTTGTGCAAATAATCTGTATGTTTACACTAGAATTTCTTTTATAAATAAGAGTGCTGTGATTTGGGTCATTTTAGATCATTTTATCCTATAAAACTGAGTAAGGAAATAATTCTCTTTTCATCACGTAGGGCAACTACAAAATAAATGGTGTCCGTAGTATCATTTATTTAGATGCACTCGATGAGTAGTAAGAAAGTGTTAAATTCAGTACAATGGAAAGATTTCTAGGTAGGTAAGCTCTTTATTGTGACCTGAAGCTTATTCCTCAGTCATCTTTTCTGGAAGAATTCTGATAGAGTTCTGTATTGCTGCATAGCTAAGCTATGCACATTTAAGCATTTCTCTCTTTAGTAATCACTGCTACAAATTGCAATATTTTCAACTAAATTTAAAAATTAGTAAACATTTTAAACTATAATATAATATAAATATTTAAAAACTACAAAAATGCAAGTGTCTTTATTCCTAAAATATTATTTTCTTAAATGGCATTTTAAAGAGAACATAAAGCTTTTCTGATTTTTTGTCTTGTTTCCTTTATTAAAACACCTTGATTTACTGACTTCTTTGTGATAGAATGGCCCCTCGCCCACAGAACACAAAGACAGGAACCAGAGGTAACTGATAAAATGGAGGTAACTGATAAAATGATGGCTCAACTGAAAGTAACTGATAAAATGATGGCTCGACAAGACAAGAGCACAGCAGGAAGGGCCTTAAGCAAATAATTCCAGGGAGGGCTATAAGGCAAACATTCCCGAGAGGTTGCGTCTGATGTCCCCCTCTGTATTTGGTATGGGCCCATGCCGTGCCAAATATGGAAAGAAGTATTAGGCACGCTCGGATTGGTGGGTAATGGTTACCTGGTGCAGAGTGATTGGCTGCCTGTGCGCGAACCTTGATGTAATATTTTAAACCTATTGGATAGTTATGCAAGGGCTTTTCTGTAGAGCAGGAATTATTCCTTAAAAGATCCTCCCTGGAAGGGCTCAGGGCTCTTAGCCACTGACCGCTTGGGGTCACGCTATGAGCCCGAGTATACTCGCTTATTAATAAAACCCTTGCTTTTGCATAGGACTTGGTCTCTTAGAGTTTTCCTTGGTAGGTGCGGCGTTCCTAGACTCCCAGTCAGTCACTCCATCAGGTGGCCAACCCTTACATTTGCAGTACAGTTGTCAGAGGCATTCATGGCTCAACACCAGTCCCACTACCAGTGTGCCCCTAACGCCACCAAAGGCTACCACCCCTCTTCCACTCCCCACCAGCTCCCATAGCCAGTTGCAACCGCATTGAACATATCATGGGAAAGGTCCTGGCAAAGGCCTGACCCAAAGCTGGTGGTTTTGTTACATTGGCAGGTGGCCTCTTTGCAGCAGCGACAGGAAGAAGCTGCAGTAGTTATGCCTCTGGTCATTGTTGCCTGAGTTTGATCAGTTGTGAAAGGAAACTGCCCAGCTTGTAGTCATGCCAACCTGGTCAATGGAGGTGGGGGGCCATGAGAAAAGGGACCTCAATCCCTGCTTCAAACCCTGCTGGGGTGCATATGATAACCCACATATCTGCTGGTTCTGTTTTAAGGGTCTTCAAATACTGGGATAGGTAAAACAATGTGTTTACCATGAATTTTTTAACATGATAAGAATAATATTAAAAATAAAAGTGAATTTGTTTGGTGAAATTTAGTACCTTAGGTAGATAAAATGTATTAGGGTTATTAGATTACTTTTTAAGAATGTTTATGAACTATGGGAAAACTGCTTTTATATTTAAATAATTTAGCCATTCATAAGTTTTGACATTGATATTTTGGAAGACCTCTAATGTTCTCTGTTAAACAATTTATGTTCTCTGTTAAACAATTTATTAGGAATTTATTAAAAATTAATCTTTAAAGAGAAGTCACTGTAGGTACAAGATTTTGTAATAAATATATAAAAATTAATTGTAGAAAATGTTGTAATGCAATAACCAGTGATTCACATATAGAACTCAAACTTTTGGCAATTTGAGGTGAACAGTATTAGGTGTTGGGGTTGTATAAGTTGTCAATCTGTTTACAATCTACAGCCTTCTATTGTCCCATTTGTGATACTAATTTCTGTCTTGCCAGCTGGCCCAATAGTCATTTTGCCAAGAGAGGGGGCAGGGGACACAGCAAAAGGAAGGGAATTCTCCTTCTTTTTTCTTGTGTTCCTTTTTCTATTTTGGTTCAGACCACATGCAGAACAGGAATGCAATTGGCATTGCTTGAGAGTTTTCTGCAGTATCCTTAAGAACTACTCTATTTCCTAGTGGGTATTTCTTGCTATGCTTCCTGAGAATTCTTAAGACATCTTTTCTACCACCATCCAAAGTCACTTCTGTTGGGTTCCATGGTTGACCAATCTTTATGGATTCAGTAGCAGTATTCCCATCCATTTTGCAGTATTCAGTATATTTGTAGGAGTTCAGCAGCTCCATATGAATCTAAGAGCTCTCAGCCATTGGAATACTTCACTCAAATTTCATTGACACCATTGATGGTGTATGCCACAAACTTCAGAACCAGCTTTGGCTCTGGGCAGTGCTGTATATTTCTCCAACTTCCTGTGTTCTTCTTCAAGCAATCTCCCGGAAATGACAGCTAAATGGCTGTGGGGAGGACTCACCCTTATACAAGTTTGTCTTACTGTTATCCATGGCAATCTTTCTGTGCTCTTATGCGTTGTTTACAATTGTCTTCCCTGATTATCCCTGGAGCACATAATTGGTAACAATTGCTTGTTTTTTTAGACTAATTTTTTCCTATTCAAATTATTGTTTGGCTTATGTCGTTTGACTGGAACTTGATTGATAAAAATAATTTAGTGGTTATTTTAATTGTTTACTGAAAACTTGGTTTGGGTTCTTCAATTTTATCTGAAGAATTGAACAATTTTTTAGTATAGAGGCACTATACATGATAGAAATCTGACCATTTTTAAATGCTTTTGAAAACTAGATGGAGCTAGAGCTATTAAAACTGTGTATTTGGATTTTTATTATGATTGAAAGCTTGCATTCAAATGTTTTTATTTCTATATTACGTATTTCTGTAACTTTTGTTTTACCACCTAACGCTTGATGTAAATACTCTTTGTATTTTGTAATTGCACTCAACAAAAGCTAAAGAACAAGCATGAACTGTTTCTATTATCACTGATTTTCTTCCTTAGCTGTATATTAATATGATGAAGGTTTTTAAAAAAATAATGCTTAGACCCACCTCTAGACCAATTATATTCTATTCTCTGGTGGCAGGACCTGGATATTAGCTTTACTTAAAAGCTTTATTTAAAAGCTCTCCAGATACTGTTAATTCAAAGCTAGGGTTGAAATATTCACAGCTGTACTCTACAATAATTTATGTTTCACTGATTCAAATTTTGCTCCAACTAGACCTATGTCAGCGAAAACCATTCCATTTACTTTGTTCACTACCATATGGATTATTTTGCTGATACATCCATTTTTTCTGCTAGCAATTAGTATGTTTATTGAACATCAGCATGTAAGTGTTTTCATTTTGGGGTTCTAAAAATACAGAGGTTGTTGCCACCCAAATTCAGTCTTGTTGAACAGTTGAAACTAGATAATAAATTTTAAGAAAGACAGAAGGGGCCCAGCCAGAAATATGCTATGAATCAGGGTATTTGCATCATTCACCATTGATCTCTAGCACTAGAGGGCTCCCCCAAGCACTGTAGAATGCAGCCTTGATAGTCTCTGGCACTGCAGGCCCAGTATCATTGCATCTTCCAATCCTAACATTCATCTGTCCAGCTTATAAGACTTCCTTTTATTTTTTTCCTTTTAATTTTTTATTATACCACTGTGAGACATACAATTACAAAGGTGTTCATAATTGGTTCTTGGTAATACAGTATTCCAGCACCCATCCCTCCACCAGTGCCCCATCACCACCACCAATGTACCCCACCCCTCCCGGCCACCCCACGCTGCCTCAATAGCAGGCAGCCCCGTTTCCTCTCTTTTTCTTTCTCTATCTCTGCATCTCTCTCCCTCTTCTTTTACACATTGTGGCTAGCCCTGCAGACATTTAGAGTTTATCACTTAAGATGAGACTTCCTTTTTAAAAGTAAAACAAAACAAAACAAAACAAAAAAGAAACCAATATGAATAAAACTTAAACACAAGGGAATAGTGTTATGTTAAGACAAAAGAGTTGATGTGTGCTATGGATATTGTCATCACTAAGAAAACACTCCTTATATCTCAGAAGGTAGTTTCAACATCTTGATACTATTTTGGGAAAGAGATATGCCTGCAAATATGGAGACTAGTTATGCTCAGCCAAAAAATTAAAATGCTATGCACAATAAAAACTTGGGTCATCTTTATAGAAAATGTTGCCAATTGTAATTTCTTGAATTTAATCATCTTTTGGTGATTATAATTTTGATAAATAAAATAATCCAACGTAGAGCATATTTTGAAAACTTTTCAATAGATGTGTATATACACAGTAATATTACCAAATTCAGGATAAGAAAAGTTCTGAAGATTCCATTTTTGGTTCAAATTAGCATCCCTATCCTTAAAACCATGTTCAGTATTAATTATATCATTATTAATTTGTCTTAGAGGATCACTGAAAAGAAACATTATTGTACATATATTTGGTGTCTCTGGTTGGGTTCTTTAGTAAGCATACTTATTTTAAAACTCATGTATCTAAATGAATGTATAGTCTTTATTGCAAAGTAGGATTCTGTTAAAATATGTAAGTTTATCACGTAGTTGTTTAATTACTCACATGGTAATAGTTGAGCTATTTTGTTTTTAGCTATTATGATGAGGCTGCCACGGACAAGGATTATGCATTGTTTTGTCATGAGAGATTTAATTCACTTAGTCAAATTCTTTAATCAAAGTGGGTTGCATATCAAAATAGGTAAAGGGATTGCTAGAATTGGGAAACTCAAGGCAGATTTCCAGAAGGCACTAAGCAATTTTTATTTTTGAAAAGGGTGTGGTAGGACAACTAAGCCTGGAGATTTCTTTAGTGTATTTAAGAATTAATTTCTTTTGCACCTAAAAAGAAACAGTGACCAAGATACAAAGACAGTCCACAGAGTGGCAAAGAATATTCAACCAATACCCAGCTGATAAGGCGTTAATATCCAGGATATATCATGAAGATAACAGCCAACTCATCAAAAATGGGGAGAAGAAATGAACAGAAATGTCTACAAGGAAGAAGTTTGAATGGCCAAAAGACATATGAAAAAATGCACATAATTATTAATCATCAGAGAGATATGAATCAAAACAACAACAATGAGATATGAATCAAAACAACAATGAGCTATCATCTTACACCACAGAGACTGGCACATATCCAAAAGAGCAAGAACAACAAGTGCTGGTGTGGATGCGGGAAAAGGGGACTTTCATCCATTGTTGGTGGGAATGTCGAATGGTACATTCTTTCTGGAAAACAAGATGGACATTCCTCCAAAGACTAGAAATTGAGCTCCCATTTGACCCAGCCATACCACTTCTGGAGATATACTCTGGGAAGCCAAAAACACACAGTGGAAACACCATGCACTTTTATTTCCATAGCAGCACTATTCACAGTAGCCAGAATCTGGAAACAACCAGTGTGCCCGAGATCTGATGGCTGGATAAAGAAACTTTGGCACATCTACACAGTGGAATACTATGCAGCTGTTAGGAAGAGTGAAGTTATGAAATTTGCCTATAAATGGATGGACTTGGAGAGGATCATGTTGAATGAAATTAGCCAGAAGGAAAAGACAGATATAGAATGACTGCATTGACTGCAATTATTTGCATGACATCTATATATATATATATATACACATATATACATATATATACATATACACATATATATACATATATATGTACATATTATGATATATATACACACATATATATGTACATATTATGATACCAATATCCAAGGTCAGGCAAAGTATGGATCAGGAGGTCTTGTCAAAGTTGGAAATTACCACAAAAGTGTCGGAGTCAGAGGTTAGGTAAGACAGAGAATGGAACAGTGTGCTAATAATTGTGGAAAATGCTAATACCAACCTAGATCTGAGAATTAAATACAGGAAAAAAAGAACCTCTAAATGTATGCATTGTAATCCACAATGTGTAAGGGAAGGAAGAGAGAGAGAGAGAAAGAGATAAAGAACCTGCCATAGAGGCAGGCTAGGGGAGGGAGGAAATCGGGGTCATTGGTTTTTGGAAATAGGCACTGGTGGAGGGATGGGTGCTGGAACACTGTATGACCAAAACTTTAATGTGAACATTTTATGAACATCTTTGTAATTTTATATCTGATATAATAAAATATTAAAAAAGAATGAATTTCTGGATCACATGCGTATTTAACTTGTTAAGTAATGTACAAAAATTCTGCTAAGAATGGATGTTTTAAATGATACTCCCACTGGCAGTGTATAAGAATTCTTGTTCCATAACTGTAAACAATTGTTATTGTTATTATTTTTAATTTTAACCATTTATGGGTAAGAAGTTACATATCATACTGTAAAGTTTCCTAGATCTTTAGAAACTGTGGGTCTCAAGTCTATATTTGCAATGGAAACAATTTGCTCACCTATAATACTTCAGTGCTATAAGGGCATTGTTTGCATTGATTGCGTTAAGAATATTATTTCTGATTGCAATTGTTACAAGAGTATAGTTCAGACAGAAGGCGACTTAAGAAGAGTAACAGCATTCCTGAGAGTTTAAGAGGAGTGATGACCACACTCATATTACTTACAGACTTTTAAATCCCAAGCAAGAGTAAAATTATTTTAAACTTTATTTCAAAACCAGAGAAATATATTTGTAAAAAACAGCAAGTATGTGGGCCTGATAGATAGTACAGCTGGTAAGACATCGACCTTGCATGTTTCCTATTGGGGTTCAATTCCAGCATCACATGCAGTCACTGCACGTGTGATCCTTGTGCTCAGAGCCAGGAATAAGCCCTAACTACTGCCCTACCAACAGTCCACAACACAAAAGAAAATGGAACTTTAGTATTTTGGTTTGGGTTACGGTAATATGTATTCCTCACACCTATTGAGCAAGACTTTATGTATTAGGATTTTTTGTACAAAATGAAATGGTAACACTAGACTAGAACTTAGTATTGAATGTAGGTAAAGGGATATACATGATAACACTTCACTGTGTCCTGGAAAACCACAAGGAGCAGAGAGAGAGACAAAGACAGAGACAGAGACAGAAAGTGACTGCCATAGTGGCAGGCTAGGGTGGAGGGAGGAAAACTGGGGACATTGATGCTGGGAAATATGCACTGGGAGAGGGTTGGGTATTGGAACACTGTATGAATGAAACCCAATCATGAACAGCTTTGTAATGATCTATCTCAGTGATTTAATAACATGTAAAAATTAAATAAATATAGAAAAATAAAAATTTAAATACATTATTATATACTATTTAAAAATGATTCTTGAATAATGATGTGTGGTTATATTTGCTTTCAGATGGCAAATGGATGCACCAAGGGGTGATTGACTGAAGTCACTAAAAGTGAAACTGGTGGGATAAGTTGTTGAAACTAATCAGTCAAAATCATATTTACATAGGCAACCACTATATTTACTTGTTCAGCGTCTGATACGCAGTCTTCTTAAGAAGGGAACTGCTTCATTTAGAGACTACATTTTAGTTAGTCTCTCTGTGTTTACTCCTAGACTTAAACACAAACCAAAGACATGCAAACAAACAAATATGAAATATCAAAGTCAAAAAAAGAGCATTAAAGGCTGAAAAATGGTTAACTTTGTTTTCAAAGAAACGCCTGAGTAACTATCAAAACTGAGAAGATAATCATTCTTTTCATTGTTCCACAGATGGAAATGTAACAGAAATATTCTAAGAACGAAGAAGGAGTGGCGGGGAGGAGCAGAAAATAATGATATAGAATCATTCTGAGACTGTGAGTTTGAAGACTCAAGGAAACTGCATTATGAAACATAGTTAGAAATATGGTTAAAAGGTTTTGAAGGCAAAGATGCTCATTTCTTAGTTAATCATGTTGTTATCAGAAACATGGACACACATCTTCACTTCTTACAGCATAACATGTTAAGTTCTAGAGAACATACAGAGAAAACGTCTTTTATCAATGTGTTTGAGTAAATTTTGCTGTTATGTAAAGGGAAAACAGTTTGAAGATTTTTCCTGCTACCCAAAGCAGCAGAAAATCGGGAAACTAAAACATCTAATTTTCGATGTTGGTGTGTTCCCTGATATTATTATTATTTTGTTTATTTTGAAGTACACTTGGTAGTACTCAAAGTCAACTCCTGGCTCTGTTCTCAGGGGTTGCCCTGATGGTGATCAGGGAACTATGCAATGAAACAAATTTGTAAACAATGCATGTTTCAGAATTAGTAGACATTGGCATCACCGACGTTTTATACTATGTTCAAGATACTTAAAATTGTAGAGAAGTGATTAATCACACAGATTAACAAGTAAAAACATATCAAGTACAAATATAAAATAGGTAAATTTTAAGAAGACTGATATCAAAATTCTGAAATGAGAAGATATTTAGTGAAATGTTTGACAATGCAGAAAAAAAGAATGTGTACATTAGGAGAGAGCAATGAAATCTATCCAAAATACAATATAAATTGAAAATAAAGAGGGAAATTTCTAGGACTTGAGTGACAATATAAAGTGGGTAGGGTGCTTTAGGAATATGATATTGCAACACACCATCCTAAAGGTAATATCTTTCCCTCACAGCAATTGATACTTTCAATACCCTTCCCTTAGCAACATTGATTTTGTGGTCAGATGCTATGGGTTTGTTTCCATTAAACACTGTCTATTCCTTTACTTGCCTTCTTTATATACTCATAAAGAGGAAATAGCAGCCCTTCTTTTTTGACCTAATTAACTTCCGTGACACCCTCTGCCTCCACCTATATTGTGAACAAAGAAACACTTCAGGTCAGGGAGATAGCTCAATCAGTAGAGCACATGCCTTCTTAGTATATCTGACATAATACGATTGGTTTCTAGAATTGCTTTCTCCCTTGAACAATGCCATGTATGGTCCTGATAGCCCCTAAGTACTAAAGGACATGACTCTATAAAGACTCACAACAATTAGGAAGGACTTTCAATACTATATTGAATTATTGTGGCAAAAGTGGACACCTTTAATTTGTGCTTCATACAGAGGAAAAACAAAATGGAAATTTTGTTGATATTGAATATGGATTTTGTGTTTGGCTTTTATTGTATTTACTTATATGTTATCTAGTTTGTTACTTATGAATTTTTATCACAAATATTGAAACTTGTCACACGTTTTTCTGTATATATGGACATGATCACATGTTTTTATCTTTCCTTCTATTAAGATATGTTGTGATATTATGTTTCTGCATCTTGGCATTCAGCAATAAGTCCATTTGATCCAATAATAGTACTTTCAAAGTATTGCTTCGTTCGGCTCCCAAAGATTCTTGTTAGGAATCTTTCCATAATATGCTCATGAGGAATATTGATTCATTCTTGTCTTTTATGTGGGGTAACTTTGTTTATGGTATGAGGTTAGTGTTTAATTGGTAACCAGAAACTATTTAGAAAAAATATTAAGGGGCTGGAGCGATAGTCCAGCGGGTAGGGCGTTGCCTTGCAAGCGGCCGGCCCATACCGGCCGGGTTCGATCCCTGGCATCCCATATGGTTCCCGAGCAGCGCCAGGAATAATCCCTGAGTGCAGAGCCAAGAGTAACCCCTGAGCATCGCCGGGTGTGACCCAAAAAAGCAAAATATATATATATATATATATATTATTTCTTATAATTTAAAAATCTTGATCCTTAAA
This sequence comes from Cryptotis parvus, assembly GCA_021461705.1. Lineage (NCBI taxonomy): Eukaryota > Metazoa > Chordata > Mammalia > Eulipotyphla > Soricidae > Cryptotis > Cryptotis parvus. The sequence goes on along the minus strand of JAJIBD010003486.1, from coordinate 64,898 downwards.
TTTTTTGCAGAAGTTTCAGAAGATAGGTGTACATTGTCTTTGAAGGTTTGGTAGAACTCACTAGTCAAAACATCAGTATCTGTGTTTTTATTTGGTGGGGAGATTTTTGATGTGGTTTTAATTTCTTTTCTTATAATTAACCTGTTAATATTTTATTTTCTCCTAATTCAAGGTTATATTTTTTTAAGATTTAAAAAATTTTTACTTCTAAATTATAACATTTATCAGCATAATATTTTTCATTGTAGTCTCTTGTTCATGTTCTGTTGTATTTTTTGTTGTTTCTGATGTTACTTCTTCCCTTTCATTTCAAAACTCTTTAGCCTTTCTTTTTTATGCATGTACATTATCAACATTTTTTATTTTCAAAGAACCAAATCTTAGCTTTATTGGTCTTTTTAAAATTGTCTTTTGAATTCAATTCCATTTGTTTTATTTTTAGACTATGTTTTATATTTCTTCCTAAAAAATTACTTTGTGTTTCCCTTGTTATTTTTCTGTTCCTTAAAATGTGAAGCTAGATTGTTTATTAAGCTTCTGATTGTTTCCTGATGTAAGCCTGTAATCCCATAAATTTCCACACAGTATTGCTTTAGTTGTTTGCCACATGTTCTGATAATGTGTGTCTTCTCATTTCCCTTTCCAGAATTTCTTCTATAAATTTCCTTATAAACTACTGCTGGAAAACTGAGAAATATCATTCCTTAGAATTTAGTTGAAATATATGAAAATGCTGAACTGACATGCTGTTTGCAATGCTATTATTTTCATAGAAGTATTATGCACAATAATCAAAACCTGGTCACAAATCTACCCATTGATAGATTACTAAACAATTAAATTGGATATATAAACTAAATGTAAGTCTATCCTATCATTAGAAAAGATAAAGTCATGTCCATTAATGTCAAATGACAATATCTTGTTTATTATGCTAAGCGAAAGAAATAAATAAGTAGAAAACAATTATTACTTTTTATCACACCCAGTGGTGGTCAGGGCTTAATCCTGGCCCTTTTCTCAGGGATCACTCCTGGCAGACTTCAGAGACCATATGGGATACCATAGATCAAAATCTGGTCAGTCATGTGCAAGGCTAGTCCCTACCTTTTTATGTGGAATATAGATTTATAAAACAAATTAACTGAAATGAACTATAAAACTAATTCCTAAAATCAGTGAAGTGCAATGTTATTAGTGGGAGAAAGGGAAGAGTAAGTTGGAAGAATAAAAAAGAATCATTTTAGGGGTGGTATGTCATTGAAATATTAGTGATGAGAGTGCTAACAATTATGCATGGTTTATGTTCATATACATAATTTATGGTCATTGATGGAAAGTGTTAACACCAATAAAATGGTTATATTTCCCAAGAAATGTACATATTTAATGAAATTCCTGTAAAAATTCCTACATTTTTCTTTGTAATAGAGCAGAATCAGGAAATATATTTGGATTTACAAAATATCCTGGAGAGTAAAAGCACTATTCAGTGAAAAGAATAAAAATGGAAATGTCACACACTCTGACTTTAGACTATAATAAAGCTACATAAATTGAAATAAACACTGGATTTTTTTTGAGTCAAGAGCATAAGGAATGATGGTATTGGAAAAAAATGAACAACCTAGAGTGCTATAGAGTAAAACACAAAATTTAATTTAAAATTAATTTGAGACTTGTATGTGAGATCTGATAAACTTCCTTAGACAGTTAGGTCTGTCCAATGACTGTCCAAAGACAGGGACTACATTTAACTAAATACTTTATGCATTAACAAAATTTACATTAGGACAAAGGACATAAGATAACTCAAGGCACAAGATAACTTAGTGAGAGAAATTCTGCCCACAGGTGTGAGTCAGAAATGCAATCCTTGGCACCACCCCCATGTAGAATATGAAATTAGCATTACAGTCTTGGGTAAGCCCTAGCAGTAAGCTAATAGGAAGGACCAAAGGTGGTAAATGAAAACGAAATTAGACAAAACAAAATAGAGCCTACCTAGAGAAGGCACTCGTCTTCTTTTAGTCATCTGTCTAACTAGAACTTATATATAAAACATACAAGAAGCTTGTGAAACTCAACAAGTACAACAGAAAATTTATTAAAGATGATAGAAGGCCCAAACGGACTTTTTGCAAAGAAGATTAAAGATGTGCTCCATCAAAGGAGGTAGTCAATGTGCACATAAAGCAATGTTTATCATCTCTTATTTTTGAGGAAATGTAAATAAAAACAATTAGATGTCCTCACAGCCATCTAAACTGTAAATTGTGCCGGGGTTAGCAAGATAGCACAGCAGGCACACTTCCCTTTCAAGTGGTTGGCTTGGTTTCAATCCCTGGCACCATATATTCTCTCTGAACATCATCAGGTTTTCTCAACATCTCTTTCCCCAAGTAAATTATACAGCAGTGTGGAAAACTTATGAAGTTTCCTTATAAAATTAAAGGTAAAAACTACCGGATTTCATCATCCCAGTTATTTATAAAGCATGTTAATCCAAGAAGATAATATGTGCTTTAAGTTCATTGTAACATTAATCCCAGTAGCAAATTACTGAAACAGACCTAATGTTTCATTGACAAAAAATGAATAAAGACAATGTGGCAAATATGCTTTTTTGGGTGACACCCGGCAATGCTCAGGGGCGACTCCTGGCTCTTCACTCAGGAATTACTCTTGGCGGTGCTCGGGGGACCATATGGTATGCCACCTGGCCAAGATCACTCCAGATCACAGTATTCTATTCATTTTGGATAAAGCCAGGAAGGTATTTGGCTAATGGAATCTTGCCACTATGATGGAATATATGTGTACAATTCTATTCCATTGTGTATGTGTATCCATTATTTTATGATATGAGATTAAATGCTTATATAAGCATCTATAAGACTAAGGTGTATATATCTTAGACTTTACTTCAAAATATCAAAATGTCTTACAGAGGCTGTGTTGTTACTCTCCTCTAGGGCTGTGAGCATGATACCAATTCTTTTTTATTTTTAAATTGTCTCTTTGTACCTTTGAATCCCCAGAGTCTTGAACACTTCTATCAAGATTTTGTTCACAATTATGTGATGTTCATTTTCTGAAGGGATAATTTATGTTTAGGTTTCAGAATTTGATTATCAAGTGAATATTGATTCTGTTATTAAAAATGAGGGAAAATAAACGTGGTGATAATGTTCCTTTGCAAAGCAAGTAAAATTTAAAAATGATTAAAAACTGTATCATGTCAATTAGAAGACAAAATCTATGTCAATGAATAAAATTATATCACTGGTATCACTTTTTTGTTTTTATTGGTTTCCAAAATATGCCAAATAAGTCAAGAAAAAATAATTTGCTACAACTTCTTTTCTTTTTTTTTTTTTTTTTGCGTCACACCAGCGGCGCTCAGGGGTTACTCCTGGCTTTTGCACTCAGGAATTACTCCTGGCAGTGCTCGGGGACCATATGGGATGCCGGGGATCGAACCCGGCCGGCACAGGCCGGTCGCGTGCAAGGCAAACGCCCTGCCCGCTGGGCTATCGCTCCGGTCCCTACAACTTATTTTCTTAAAACTGCTTCCTCATAGCAGATGGAGAAACTAATCTTGTCTCCTATATTAGTTTAACCAGAAAGCATATGCGTTCTTGTATGCCTTTTAGTTATCAATAACATTAAGTTGTGGAATTGCTCTTTATGATTAAGAATTCATCCTGAGATAAATGAGTCAATTATAAGAAACCTTTATGATGAATCACCCGTTATTTTAAGGAGAAGATATAAGCATAGCTAATGTATACTTCGATGTTAGATTTGTTTCACTATTAAAAAAGACAAGTTACCTTTGGAAGTAAAAAAAATAAAAACAAACCCAAGAACCCTTAAGACACAAAAGTTAATTTAGTCACTATGAATTACAAAGCCAAGCAGATTTTTTTGATTATCAGTGGATTAACAGGAGCCCAAATAACTAGATGTTTTAATTCCCTTAATATATTTAAGCAGGCTATGTAGCAATCTCTATGTTTAATAAATAATTTCTCAGACTTTCTTCATTTTGCAATACCTTTTTGAGCACTCTAGCATTCAGCATGTCACACTGTCACTTTCATGCAATTACACCTGTTTTCTTACTATGGAAATGTGATTTAAAAGCAATTTAATTTTTTCTTTTCAAATGCAGGAGGGATATTCAAATATATGGTGCTTGTTCTGTGTAATAGTGAACCAAAACTGTTGTCCTTTCAATATGTAGATAAGAACTGGAGTACTGTAGAGTGAAAAATGCATTTGCCCTAGGAAATAATGAGCATTTATTCCACTGAAAACTACTTAGCAAAGGAATTCTGAAGAAATGGAGAGACAGACACACAGACAAAGGCCCCACTAGGTTACAATCAGAAATCAATAATATTTTTGATGAACATTATGTTCATATCCTGGTGTACCCAGAGAATCCTGCAACCACATGTCTGAAAGTGATTACCCATGGCATGGACTCAGGGTGGGAGACTAACGATCTCTAAAGAGGTTCACTAATGGAGTAGTGTACGCTAGTCACCACTGCTCTGGCCGGGCATGACCCTGCGGTGGGGGAACAACTTAGGGGGAACAATCCACCTTCCACGCTCAAATAAAAGATTGTGATTCTGTTAGAAACTGAGTGATGGGGCTAAAAAACAGTAAAAGGCACCAAACAGACTACCAGAAAATACCTGAATCTGATAGTTTTAGGCTAGCAGCAGCTGAACAGATAAGTGCTCTATTTCCAGAAAATACAGCATTCAAGCTGCCTTAAAAAGAAGTGATGAAGTCAGGATGTACTGTTGGCTATATGGGTCTAGGGAGTGGTTATGTGAAGGGTCACTGTAGAAGCACAGAGCTCTCTCTCTAAGATGTTCTCATCCCACCCCATACCACCCACCATGGGCACTCTAGGTTCTTTTGGGGGGTTGGGACTTTTTTGGGTCAGACTCAGGAATGCTCAGGGGGTTACTCCTCGCTTTACACTCAGGAATTAGTCTTGGTGGTGCTTGGAGGGCCATTTGGAATGCCAGAGATTGAACCTGGGTAGGCCGTGTGAAAGGCAAATGACTTATCCATTGTGCTATCTTTCCCTCCACTGGACGTTTTTTTTTTTTGTATTTCCATAGCATCATAGCAATCCACCTCCCAGTCATGAAAAAAAATAAATGCATGAAAATGAAAATGCTAAAGTTACGGATTCACCTGCAGAAGAACAAAAGAATCTAAACCAGATGCATTGGCAGAGAAATTCTGCAAACTTTGCTGCAGAGACAAAAAAAAGCAGAATTACTCAAAGCAAATGACAAGTTTCCAGAGTGTAAACATAGAAGCAAAATTGAAGGAGGCAACAGACAAGGAATTGAAAAGACACATCATAATGAAATTTAACCAAGCTAGAAAATTTCAACCAGATACAGTGTAGCAAGCCCAACACAGCGGAGAAAAATAAAAAGTTATAAGAGCACAAAGGAATTCTTCAACAAAGAAAGAGAAAATATTCTTTAAAAAGAAAAATAAAAGTCTAGAGAAACTGTGTATGAAAGGTACATTGCATGACAGGCACATTGAAATAAATTTAATCTAACATGGAAAGCATACCAATAGATTGCTCCACTGAAGTATCATTCCAGAAACTGAACATAAAAATCACAGCAATTGCACAAATGGAAGATTAAGAAAAAAAATTAGGAAAAATACAAAGAAACCCTCAATAATATCAGACTGCATTAAAAGGGTAAAATCTGGACCGTAGGATGCCTACAAATGTGAGAGAAGGGAGTTGAGATCATAGTCAAGGGAATAGCAGTTGACTAATTCCTAAATCTAAGGAAATATTTACATAACAGGGATGTCAGGAAGCTCAAAGAGTACAAATAATTTTTAATCCACAATAGTAAAGACTAGATGCATCATTAAATGGTCACAGAAAATAAAATATTGAAGTCTTTCAGGTAAAAGAAAAACTAACATATTCACTTGATCACTTGACATCCCGTTATTCATCGATTTGCTTGAGCGGGCTCCAGTAACATTTCCATTTGATCCTATCACGTGCCAGTGTAGCCCAATGGCATCTGGTTGCTTCAGGAATATGAAGAGCCTCAAATCGTTCGTTCAGGGTCTTGACGAAAAATTCTGACCATCTTGTTCACATCTTGTAAGTGTGAACTCCAAGGACGAAGTTGAGGGTAGCTCTGGAGCAATAAACAACATAAAAACAAAAGTATGAAGTAGTGATATTTAAAAAAGAAAAGTAAAGAGAAACATCAGGGAAAAATTATCCACATGAAATAGTAAAAAGATAAGTGTGTTTGTGTTGAGAGGCTAGAGTGGGGGATCCATAAATATAAACAAACCAATCAGAAAACAGGAGAGTTGCAAAAAATAAGTTCTATCTATCAATAATCACTGCAAAAGTGAGTCTATCTGAACTCACCAGTACAGAGTGACTGGGTGAATGAAAGTAGAGAATCTAGATCCATTATGTCCCCATGTCTCATGACAATTTAAAGACAAATGTATATTCACTATTATTGACAATGAAAATATGATTTTTACTAGATAAGTCTTAGATTTTGCCAGAAAATGATGAAAGAAAGGCAAAGAAAAAAACCTGTTACATAGGTACCATCATTCACAACCTCTCATTTTCTTATTCTCTTAATATCAATAGTATATTATTTATACGTGTATTTATATTTATACGTGTGCGTCTCTACCTAGGTACAAAGCAGTTATGTGTACCTAGGTCCAGAAGTCAACATGATGAATGACCTAAAACCTGAGCTGCACAGGAGGAAGAGAGTGGCATCGAATGCCTTCAAAGGCATAGAAGAAATAGTGAAAAAAGACAAAGAACCTCTGGCTCGGGGCACATCTCTTTGACTCCACCATTCTCCCTGCATTAACATACGCCTCAGAGACCTGGGCCCTACGAAAGCAGGATGAGAATGCTATTCGGGTCTCTCAAAGAGGAATTGAAAGAGCCATGCTTGGAATACCACGCCTCACTTAAGTGAGAGAAGGAATCCGGAGTTCTGACCTCTGTCATTGTACCAGAGTCAGGGGCGCTGTCTCATTTGCCAAGGCATCGAAAATCAGATGGGCTGGACATGTAATGCGATTTGGAGACAACCGCTGGACTAGAGCCATTACTGACTGGATCCCAAGGGACGTCAAAAGATCACGTGGCCGCCCACCTGCAAGATGGTCAGACTTCTTCGTCATGAATGAACAGTTTGAGGTTCTTCATATTCCTGAAACAACCAGATGCCATTGGGCTACACTGGCACGTGATAGGGTCAAAAGGAAATGTTACTGCACCCGCTTGAGGAAATCTATGAACAACAGGATGTCTACTGATCTAGTGACATTATTTTTTGTTTTTAGTTCTTCATTTGGAAATACTAATGATTGAATTTTTAACCGCCCTCAAAGAGTCATGTTAAATTCATAATGTTTTGTAATTCATAATATGAACTTCCTAGGAAATAGAGCCATAGTATTATGCAATTATTAAATTTGATGAGGTCAAAATGAGTACATGTGGCTCCTAATAATTATAAAATTAGGGATATGTCTATATACATGTCTACACGGCTATTTTTCCTTTGTCATACATGAACACAGGGTTAATGACACATAAATATTGGACTTACACTCCTAAAAACCATAGAACTTCTATAAACTAGTAGAAGCGTCTAGAATACATTCCCTCCTAACGCCTTTAGAAGTTGACCTGACTGACAGCTTGGTTTCCAACCTTCATGACTAGAAGGTGGTAAGTCTTTTGTACTAAGTTATCCAGTTTTTTATACTTTGTTGTAGCAAAACTAGCAAAGTGTTGTAGTCAGAGGTTGAATTACACAGAATAATGAATTGCTTAACAGTTAAAATAATATAAAAATTGAAAAAAGGTGACCTGGGTAAATTTTCTATGAAATGATACAGATGAATGCAAAAAACTTCTGAACTTCTGAGGAAAGAGAATGTACACAGAAATTTAACTCCAGAGTACCCTAACTAATTAGAATTACAATGGCATGATTATTTTACAGTTATAAATAACTTTTTTTTCTTTTGAAAAATTAACTTGCTTTTAATTTTAGATTTTTAACTTTCAATTCTTTAAAAATAAAACTTTGGTTTAATTAGAGCATGTTTATTATTCTTTTATTTAGTGGTGGGGTCACACTTGGCAGTGCTCAGGACTACATAGCTTAGGAAAAATGGCGTCATTAAATTTGTTTATACATGGATGAATATGTTGATTATCATGTTGAGTCAAGTCAATCAGAAGGAGAGGGACATACATAGAATCAATATACTCATTTGCAGTATACATTTTTTAAAAAAGTATGTGTATAATACCCAAAGAAAGTAGAAATAAGGGCAGGAATGACTGTTCCATGGTAAGAAGTTTGCCACCAAAAGGAAGGAGAAGTGCAGTTAGGACAGAGAAGGGACCACTATGATGATGATAGCTGGAAATGAGCGGAAACAAACTGAGTGCTGAAAGCAGACTAACTGATATGCTTAATAACTGTTCAGTAACAATATTGCAAGCCACAGAGAGAGAGAGAGAAGACAGAGAGAGAGAGAGAGAGAGAGAGAAAGAAGCATCTGTCATAGAGGCAGGCTGCAAGGATGGCAGCGGGGAGGCAGGCAGAAAGGAAACTGAGGACACTGGTGGTGGGAAATGTGCACTGGTGAAGGGATGGGTGATGAACATTAAATCCCTCCCTGCTGTGCTATCACTCCTACCCCGTAATAGGATTCATATTAAAGTTTTGAGTATGCAGCATTACTGACCACACCTACCACTGGGGTGTCTTGGCAGACTCAGTTCTATTGACAGCATCTCAGGTTTCGAACATTTTATTTTAAAATTTTATTTTAAATTGAAACATCCATATAAATATAAATTTTTCAATTTTTTGATACCAAGTCAATTTTCCCCCTTCATTGATTAAAATTTGGCATTATTTTGGTGTAAACCACACCTATTATGAATCATCTTGTTTGCAGCTTGAGCATATTTTAAATAGTACAAGGCTTTAAAATTATATATATATTCATATATATCATATGTATATATCATATTGAGTGATTATGGATATTTATGATATTTTTCACCTCAGTTCTTCGAATGCTGACACTCAAGCAATGTTTTTGAATATAAATTACATTTATCAGGTTTTTCCATATTATTCAAATTAGTTTTTACAGAAACATTTTTCCTTTCACAACTCATATCATATTGATTTACATAATAATAAATTTCTTTATGTTGACACTGACAGGTCCAACTGGCAGAAACAGATTGAGAACCAATGTTATTGATTTCTGGTAGAAGTAAATAATGGTGCTGGCAAGCAGTCTAATAGATGTGAGATCACAGCATTCTCTGTACCTTAGACTTTACAGCAGGAACAAATAGCATGGATTAATTGAAGAAAGCTGAAGAAAAGACTTATTAAAAGAATTTTCACATGCATTATAAAAGAGCAAGAGTATAAGAGGGCAAGTGACAGAGTGATGCCAAAAATCTTTAGGCAAATGGCAAGTATTAATTAAGCACAGTTTATCTTCAAAGCATTTGAATTACATGAAGGAAAAGAATAAAGCCCCAACTCTCAAGCATATTCTTTAATAGGGGTGGGGCTTTGAAACTGTATTCAGGGGGATTTGGGGTCCTTCCACAATTCAGTATTTGTTTTCTTTTGTTTTTGGATTTTGGCCACACCCAGGGATTTCTACTAGCTCTGCTACTCAGGAATCACTCTTGGCAGAGATAGATTGGAGGGTGGGCATATGAGATTGCAGGGGAGCAAACCTAAGGCAGCCATGAGTGAGGCAAGCACCCTACCTACCCTCTGTATTTTGGTCCAGCCTTCCACATTTAGTTTCCAACCCAACCATGGTTCAAAACAAGGTCTGAGGACATGATACTGCTTTGTTTGACCTGGCAGAATCAGGTATTACTTGACCAATCCTGTTGTATTCAGGAACCTCCGGGTCTACAGTAGGTGATGCTTTGTTTTAGAGACTATGAAGTGTAGTGGGCTGAACTAGGGTGACTCTGTGTAAGTAATTTGGGGTAACCCCAGTATTATTACTCCATTCTAAGAAGCCCATCATATTTATAGGCATACCTATTTATTACTCAGGTTGTGAAGTAAGAAGAAAAAATATATAAACCAGAAGTGGATCGGGGTACTAGTAGAAATCTTAGGATCCATGCATTGCATATGTCTGACCAAGGTTTGACAGACAGTGGCTCATAGCCTCCCACATATATCAGGGCACAATCCCTCAGCAACAACATATGTGACCCAATAGCACCTCATCATCAATAGGGCAATTCTTGTGGTCTCCAATACCTCAGAGCCTGACCAGAACTGCATTGTAAGGCCCTTCCACTAATCTACTGTCCGATGAACAGAATGGGGATTAACTAAATTTTCACTACTGAAAAATAATTTATTGATTACCATCACAGACACTACTTATACAATTTTAGTGAAGATAATGATTCACAATAATTTAAAATTGATTTATTACCAGACCTTCCTGTTTGTACATTCCTTCTGAACATCTATAGTATTAGTATTAGTAACTATGGAAAAAGAAAGCCAGTGATTAAAACCACATCAATTTAAGGCTTATTGAAATAATACAGATAGCTAAATTCTTGTACTGACACATATCTTTGATTATCTCATGGTTATTTAGTTTGTTCTCAGCAAGTAAACCTGTAGAGAAAAAATCATCTTATTTGAGTTTTCACTCAGTAGTTCAGCAACAATGACCAAGTTCATAGTAAACTGAATATATAGTGGCTTAAAGTGACTTTGATCAGTTGTTAATTGTCATCCTTGTTAATTGTCATCCCTGTTTCATTTTTCACTTAACATTGGAATTTTGCACTTTCAATTTATTATCATATTCGATTATATTTTATTAACTTATTTGGGGTACTTTCAGCCACATTCTGCTATTTTGGGCTCACTTATGACTCTGTGCTCAAGGGAACATATGTGTTGCAAGTGGGATCGAACACTTTTGGCTGCATGTAAAGCAAGTGCCTCACCCACTGTATTATCTATCCAGCTCTCTATTCTCTGCATTATTATTATTGTTATTATTATTATTTGTGAAGCAAGAAAGTTTTTTACTTAATTTATTTAAAAAGATATGAGGGGAGAGAGAAGGTAAAGTACTTGTTCCAGAGAGAAATAGACATCTACAGAGTGGAGAATTCAGGTAAGGCAGATACATGTTCAAGGGAGAAAAGGCATTGAAAACAGGATTTATTCCACTACTTTAAAGATCTAGCCTATTTTTTTGCTTTTTGGGTCACACCTAGCAATGTTCAGGGGTTACTCCTGGCTCTTCACTCAAGAATTACTCCTGGTGGTGCTCGGGGACCATATGGGATGCGGGGATCGAACCCAAGTCAGCTGCGTGCAAGACAAATGCCCTACCTGCTGTGCTATGGCTCTGGCCCCAAATATCTAGCTTTTAATTGCTTCCAAATCTGAAGATGTAGTATATCACAGACTTAAGGTTTCAGTTTCTCCCTTTATATTCTTCAGCAGAAATACTTCTCAAGAGTCTATCTGTCCTCTAGACGGGGCTTTTGATGAAGCAGAATAGAATAGTCCCATACCATCAGGCCACTGAAGCAAGGGAAGGAAGAAGAGATAAAATCTGAAGCACAAGATTTACCTAGCAATTTTTGTGTTAACTATTCCAAGCTGGACAATAATAATGTGTCTTTGTGTGTTCAAAAACTATGAAGCTTGTGATAAGGAGACTCATCTATTCCTCTACAGTTTTTCCTAAAGGGACTGTCAGGGGTGTGTTGACTTGTTTACCTATCAGGCATTACCTCCAGGAGCTCTGTTCATTTTGGGCTTGTTCCCCCTTAGTCTTTATAAAGTCTTTCATGTCCATGTTCTATTTATGGGAAAAATAGGCTGGCCACTGTGTTTACCTATTAATCTCTGCTGGCAAGGCTATGCTCTTGGATCTGCTGGAGGTACTGGATTCGCGAGTAGAATCTCTTACTCCTTATTTGCTAATCAATGGAAGTTTTCCATGCCGCAGACACTTGCTCTTACGGCTTTGCTTTTCCTTCAGGCTCCCTGTAGCCAGTTATAGCATTAGGGTTAGAATTTGTGGAGCTCCATAGGTTGCCCACATACTGTTTCTATCTTAGAATTAACTCAGTTCTTGTCCTCTTGAAGTTGGTTTCACTCAGTGGATCTTTTAGGGGGTCTTTTGTGGGGAGCACGACAGGAGTCTGCAGCAGTGCAGGGTTGATGCCAGACCTGAGGCTCTAGGTGCCAAGAGAAGTAGAGGTGAGATTGCAGGTTTCTGACTGATATTTAAAGTTTTCGTGGAATTTTAACTTTCCCCTTGCGTTGTATTTTTTTTATTGTTGCCAGAACTCAGAACTGCATGGTTCAGACATGTTCTCCTTTAAGCTTACAAATAAGTGCACTCAAATTGATTTCAGTACTCTTTCCATAACAATAGTTAACAGAGCTAACACTAGGGGGTGCTTGAGGGTAGATCTAAAAGAGATTTCAAAGATTTAAATTGCACATTCTTACAGACTCCATTGTTTTATTCTACGTTTGTATAAATTTATACAACTTTCCAGCCAAGTCTATTCAGGAAAGACTATAAATTCAAGTAGAAATCAATTCAGCACACTTTAAAATGACTTCATTGTTTTAAAGAGACAGAATTTGAAATTTAGTGATTTTTTTAAACAAGCTTATTTCTTGGTGTTTTGAAATTTTGCAAGTAGAAAATGATGAAACAGCAGAGTATCATTTTATTATCCTGTCTTTTATTATTTTAATAAATAAATCTAGGACAAATCTAAATTTAGATTACTATGGAAGTGATTCTAACTTCCCTCACAGTAAATCAGCGACCTCTAGCCAGGCTAAAAAAAACATAGAACACAGGCTGTTCCAGTTCAAATGAAATCAGTCCTGTCTCAGTGGAAGGTTATAAAGGAGAATTCTGCTCAGTGCATATGCTTTTAAACGAGTGTTTACTGCTTACCCTCCTTCCTTTTTCCTCATTGATTTTTCTGAATACCAGAAATGCTTTCAAACTTCTGCCAGAAAATGAGTTTCTTTAAAGGACAAGGAAGTTTCTTTAAGTAATGTATATAAGGTATTCAACCAAGATAGCATCAGTGGCTCAGAATAAGTTTTTAAGTAGATATATGTACATTTACTTTTTTACTATTCTTGGTTATTGCAATGCTTCTATGCTTTAAATATCTTTCTCAAACTTGGAAATAATACTAGAAGAGATTTAACTTGCAAAGCAAGCTACCTATTTTTCTAAAATTTTTTTTATTTAAGAACTATGAGTTACAAAATTAATGATAGTTGAGTTTTAGCCATATAATGTTCTAGTACCCATTCCCAAAGGAAAGGTCTTTCCTCCATCAATGTGCCTGCACTAGATCTCCCCCTACCCTTCCATCCCACTTCTTGCCTGGCGGGTGCAGATTAGATCTCTTGTTTTCTGTGCTGTTGAGCCTGTGCCTTTGAAATATAACACACAACTCTCCCAAATTACCTTTTAAAGGGACTTAAGAATTCTTAACTTAGAAAATAGGAGCTGAATGATATAAATCTGGTCATCTCCATTTCAGTAATCACTTTGATGTCTCTTAAATGTATTTGTATTTACCGACATACTTAGGTAATGGCTTTAATAGCTAGTTTGCTTTTACTGTTCTTTATTCTATGCATGCAACTTCCCTTAGAGATCCCTGTTATTTTGAAAGCTTTGATCTCACTTCATACCTTCATCTACCTAAATCTCAATATTGTGTTTATGAGAAGAGTAAAAAATCACACCTGTAAGGCCCAGGGTAGTAGTTGCGAGGGTGTATTATATACTGCTGGGGATTTAACTCAGGACTGATCATAAAGCATGTGATTAAACCCTTTTACTCATCTTCCTGATCTCCAAATAGAAATTTATTATTATAAGCCACTTGCTATTTCAGTTTTAAATGTCAGAAACCAAAGTTAATATTAAAGCTACCAATCATCCCATTTTAAATTTCCTAATCATTTTTGATAATATTGAAATATCCCAAGGCTAACGATGGTTATATGGGGAGGTAAGGTAAACTTTTGCCAGTTCAAAGTAATCAGTCTTGGTGCAGTGAATGATGAAAGTTCTAAAAGTTGCTCAACTAAGAGATATTGATCTGTGTCAGGAATATATGCATTATTTTCATTTGACCAAGAAATTCTAATATACTTCCTTAATGACATCACTTTTATTCCTCTCTCCTTTTACCTGAACCCACATGTCACTTGTGGTTTCATTTATTACTGTTTATATCTTCTAGAATACGGCACTTTTAGTAAAGAAGGTCAATAACTTATAACATACTATGTTTAGCTGAATAAAGCATCTGTTGGTTATAAAAAAATTAAAATTATACATATTATAGAACCATGAAACCTCTCCTTGAGATATTTTCCCCATTTAGGTGGAAATATTTTTCTCATGGGAGTAGAAATTTTAACATAAATTATTCTTTTTTAGGACATAGTCCGGTGTATTTCTCAAAGATCAGTGATGAAAACTAAATAATACTTATGGCTCATTAGAAGAAAACTCCCAGAACGACCACCACATGGGAACTCTTTGGCACCATTGCTGCAAATTGATGAAGAATACAACCAACTGGTTCAGCACCTCTATGATTGTGCGAAGAACACCTAGAGAGAAAGACACAAAAGGACGCCTGTCTACAAAAACTCTCAAGCTCATTCATCAACTTGGCAAGGCTCGAGCCTCAGGCAACCAAATGTTAATGTCCAAGCTCACAAAACAGTGCAGAGGAGTGATAAAGGAAGACACAAAGAGAGAAGAGCAGAAATACTGGAAGATGCAGCAGAAGCCGGAAAAGCATTCTTAAAGACCGCCTGTCCTTTTGCCAACTATAAGACAAAGATGACTGCCCTCTGACTTCCTGATGGATCTATCACATGTTCCAGAAAGGCAATGGAGAAGATTATCCATGGCTTCTACTCGGATCTTTTTGATAGCCATGCCCACCTTCCACATACCAAATTCCGCAGGACCGGATATGTTGTTCCCAACGTTCTACCTTCTGAAATCTGACATGACATTTCATTGGTAAAGAAGCGAACAGCACCCAGCTCACAAAAAAGTCAGACTGGAACACTGAAGTATCTGACATCAGTACTCATCAATATACTGGCTCAGCTCTTCACATGCTACCTGTCTGAATGCAAGGTGTCCTCCCAATGGAAAAACAGCAGGACAGTTCTATTGTTCAAGAAGGGTGACATCCACAACTTTGGCAACTATCGCCCCATCTGCCTATTGTCCATCCTGAACAGGATTGGCAGAACATTAGATGAAGGACAACCATGTGTGCAAGCTGGCTTCCAAAAAGGATTCAGCACAGCCACACGGTAACCAAGCTCATTGAGGTTTGTAGGGAGTTCAAGATGCCGCTCTGTCTAATGTTCATTGATTTAAAGGGAAAGCCTTTAATTCTGTGGAGACCGAAGCAGTCATGGAAGCCCTAGCCAAACAGGGCGTTCAAACCCAATACATCAAGATCCTTTGTGAGCTGTAGTAAGAATTCACCATCAGGATCTCACCATTCTACAAGGAAGTGATCATTGATGTCAAAGGAGGGGTTCGACAGGGTGATACCATTTCTCTGAGACTCTTTAGCACCACCCTGAAGAACATCATGTGACAATTAGAATGGGAAGGAATGGGAGTGAAGATAGACCAGTCAGCAACTACATCCCCTCCGCTTCACTGATGACATTGTTCTAATAACACTAAACATTAGCCAAGCAGCACAAAGCCTGGCTGACTTTGTCCGAAAGTGGAAAGATAGGTCTGTCTACAGCTGAATCGCAACATAACAATGTTCATGAAAATTGAACTAGTTCCAGTTTCCCTATTCACTCTCAATGGAACAAACATCTCTGAATGTAGTAAATATGTGTACCTAGGTCAAAATCTCAACACGATGAACAAGCTAAAACCTGAGCTGCAGAGGAGGAAGTTACCAGTGTGGTATGCTTTCAAGAGCGTAGAAGAAATAGCTAAAAAGGACAAAGAATCTCCATCTTGGGCACATCTCTTTGACTCCACCATTCTCCCTGCATTAACATACGCTTCAGAGACCTGGGCCCTACGAAAGCAGGATGAGAATGCTATTCGGGTCTCCCAAAGAGGAATTGAAAGAGCTATGCTTGGAATATCACGCCTCACTCGAGTGAGAGAAGTAACCCAGAGTTCTGACCTCCATTGAATAAAGCGAGATTCAGGGACATGTCTCGTTTGCCAAGGAGGTCGAAAATCAGATGGGCTGGGCATTTAATGAGACTTGAAGATGACCACTGGACTAGAGCTGTTACCGACTGATTCCACAGGACATCAAAAAATCATGTGGCCGCCTACCTGCAAGATGATCAAACTTCTTCGTCAATCCTCCTGAAATACAGGTCACATATCAGATTTCACAATACTCAGTTATATTTTCTATTACTAGGTGAGGACAGGCCATGAAGAAAAAGAGCAATCCCCAGTCACATTCCTTAGAGAGTCCCAGAGGACTAAACCACAAAGCTTCACCCTCAGCAGATCAGGAACAAAACCCAAATGGGAAGGCACATAAAAGAGTTCAGCAAGAAAGTACATGGAAGGCTCAACCAGCACTGACCAGGTCAGTAAATTCTCAGATGAGTTCATGAGATTAATGAAACAGGTAGTTAGCAAAGGTAGTTGCTCTAGGTAAACTAAACTACTAAAGGTAGTTTTCTCAAGAGTGTATGAAAGCTAAAAAGGAGAAAACTACAAGTGGAACAGAAAAGTATAGGATGTGATATGAAAAAAAAATTCAATAGATGCTTTATGCAACAGAAAAATAGCAGCTGAAGAAAGGGTTGAGGGTTGAGGCACTTCTAGATAAGATGGAGGGAAGCCACTAGAACACACTAGAAGCCACTGGAAAAAATGGTGGGGAAATATGAACAAAAAGAATAGCACAACAGAAAACTATGAGATAGGATCAGGAGAAGCAATAGAAGAATCATCGGAATACCTGAAGAACAGAAAGTCAAATCTGATGAAGACCCAGTGCCGATAAGAATTTGCCAGATTTGTAAATACAGGCAACTAATCCATGATGCCCAAAAGGGTCCCAGCAAAATGTGGCTCAAATTGGAACACTACAAGCCTTATTGTGCTCAGGATGACAAACTTCAAAGATAAAGAATATTAGAAGGAGCAAGATCCAAAAAGGAACTTACATACAAAAGTAAGCCCAATGGTTTACAGCAAAATTGGAGAGTATGAAGGGATATAGTACAAAAACTCAGTAGAATGAACATGTCACCATGAATATTCTGACTAGTTAGATTGTTATTCGATCTGAAGGAATGATACAGAACTCCAAAACAGGCAACGGTTAGGAAATTCACAGCCTTGAAACCAGTATGCAAGAAGCATCAAAAGAACTACTTTAATTCTTTTTTGTTTTGTTTTGTTTTGTTTTGGGGCCATACGCAGTGATGCTCACGGATTACTCCTGGTGGTAAAAGATTTTCTTTAAAAGATAGGAGATAAAGCATTTGAGATGGAGAAGAGACAGCTATGAAAAGATAGTTATAAATGATAACTTTGAATAAGAACTGCATGTTAAAAATCTGTAAAGGAACAAACATGATAACCTCTTAGTATCTGTAAACCATAATGCTCAAAGGGTGGGCCGTGACTACCATAAGGGAAAGGATGGCAGAGAGACACTGGGGACATTGGTGGTGGGAAATATATAATGATGGATGGATGGGTGTTGGAACACTGTGTGACTGAAACCCGACTATGAACAATTTTGTAAATCTATATCTTACAGTTGTTTAATACACTAAAATAATGATAATAGCAATAATATTAATTAATTAATATTTATTAAAAGAGGAATCGAAAAGAGCTATGAAAAGAAAAAAAACTCAGCAGTTGGCATTGAGTATGTTTTTACTCATAACACTTATAGTTGCCCTCTACAAGATTAAGAAAACTTTGTTTATTTACTCCTATTCAGGTAAGGAATTGTATGCATTTGCAATGACAAATTACCATTTCATTTACATTGAATGTTATAATTTTTTATTATTTTTATTATAACACAGTGCTTTTTTGAAGGCATTACATGCCGCTCTCTTCCTCCTATGCCAGTCAAGTTTTAGGTTATTCATCATGTTGACTTCTCAACCTAGGTACACATAACTGCTGCATTCAGAGATGTTTGTTCCATTGGGGCCCCTGGAACTAGTTAAGCCTTCTCATGAACATAGTTTTGCTGAGATTCAGCTGTATACCTGTCTTTCCACATTCTCGGTCGAAGTCAGGCAGCATTTGTGCTGCTAGGCGAATGCTTGGTGTTATTAGAACGATGCCATCAGTGAAGCGGAGGTGGTGTAGTTGCTGGCCATCTATCTTCACTCCCAATCCTTCCCATTCTAATTGTCACTTGATATTCTCGAGGGTGGTGCTAAAGAGTTTTTTGTGAAATGGTATCACCCTGTTGAACCCCCTCTTTTGACATCCATGATCACTTCTTGGTAGAATGGTGAGATCCTGGTGGTGAATCCATAATACAGCTCACAAAGGATCTTGATGTATTGGGTTTGAAGACCCTGTTTAGCTAGGGCTTCGATGACTGCTTCAGTCTCCATAGAATCAAAGGCTTTCTGTAAATCAAAAACGTGAGACAGAGTGGCATCTTGAACTCTCTACAAACTTCAGTGAGCTTGGTTACTGTGTGGATATGGTTGATTGTGCAGAAGCCAGTTTGTTAGCATGGCTGCCCTTTATCTAATGTTCTGCCAATCCTGTTCAGGATGACTCAAGTGAACAGCTTGTAGATGACAGACAACAGGCAGATGGGTGATAGTTGCCAATGTTGTGGATATCTCCCTTCATGAACAGTAGAACTGTCCTGCTGGTTTTCCAATGGGAGGGTATATTGCATTCAGACAGGTAGCGCGTGATGACCGAGTCAGTGTATTGATGAGTACTGAAGGCAGATTCTTCAGGAGTTCAGGTCTTACTTTGTCTGGGCCTTGTGCTCTTCCCTTCTTTAATGACAAAATGTCATGTCAGATTTCAGAAGGGAGAACGTTGGGAACGACATATCCATCCTGTGGAATTTGTTATGTGGGCAGGTGGACGTGGCTATCAAAGAGATCTGAGTAGAAGTAATGGATAATCTTCTACATCACCTTTCTGGAAGATGTGATACATCAGAACGTTGGAGGGCAGTAATCTTGGTCTTATAGTTGGTGAAGAACAGGTGGGCATTGTGAATGCTTTTTTCCAGCTTCTGCTGCAACTTCCAGTATTTCTACTCTTCTCTCTTTGAGGTCTTCCTTTATCAAAGAAATAGCTAAAAAGACAAAGAACCTTTGGCTCTGGGCACATCTCTTCAACTCCACCGTCCTCTCTGCGTTAACATATGCCTCAGAGACCTGGGTCCAACAAAAGCAGGATGAGAATGCTATTCAGGTCTCCCAAAGAGGAATTGAAAGAGCTATGCTTGGAATATCATGCCTCACTCAAGTGAAAGAAGGAATCTGGAGCTCCGACCTCCATCGCTGTTCCAGAGTCAGGGATGCTATCTTGTTTGCCAAGGCATTGAAAATCAGATGGGCTGGACATGTAATGCGATTTGGACATGAGCGCTGGACTAGAGCCATTACCGACTGGATCCCATGGGATGTCAAAAGATCACTTGACTGCCCACCTACAAGATGGTCAGACTTCTTCGTCAAGACCCTGAATGAACAGTTTGAGGTTCTTCGCATTCCTGAAGCGACCAGATGCCATTGGGCTACACTGGCACATGATAGGGTCAAATGGAAATATTACTGGTGCCCACTCGAGCGTTAACAGGCAGTATCCATCAGATCTTCCTTCGCATATCCTTAGATCTACCTTCTGCCAACAGCTGATCATGGAATGGGTTTTAGTCATACAGTGTTGCAGAACCCATTCCTCCACATTTCCCACCACCATTGTCCCCAGATTCCCTCCCCCTCGCTCAACCTGCCTTTATAGCAGGTCTACTTCTCCTCTCCTCCTCCTCCTCCTCCTCTTTGCTTCTTACTCCTCTTCTTCCTCATCCTCAACAGCTTCAGGCATCCCTAAGTGTTCACTTTATTTACTATTGTTATGGAAAGAGTTGAGGAAGTCTCACAGACATGGGGCAGAGCTGTTACTGGCTCTCCCTGTGCCCAGCCACTCATGAGGCGCCTGGGAGGGATGGCGGGTTCTAGCCCTGGACTGCCACCCTAGCAGAGCCTCGCATGAAGCCAGACGACCCCCACTCCATGAGGGCCTCCACTTTCCACATCCGGACTTCCCCCTCGTCAGAACTCCACCCAGCAAACCAGCCTATCACAGCCCGGCTCATCCAGATTCACCCTGCAGCAGTCTTTTTTTTTTAAATACAGCCCAGGTATGCTGATCCAGAGATTCACAGACATGGGGCAGAGCTGCTACTGGATGTCCCTGTGCCCAGCCGCTATGAGGCGCCTGGGATGGATGGCTATTCTAGCCCTGGCCCGCCACCCCAGCAGAGACTTGCAAGAAGCCAGACGATCCCCTACTCCATGAGGGCCCCCACTTTCTGCTTCTGGCCACTCGGTTCATCAATAAATGCTGGATTTAGAGATGACTACAAGAGTATGCTACCCGCACAGCGGAGCCTGACAAGCTACCCATGTGGTATTTGATATGCCAAATACCAGTAACAATTATAGACATCATTCCTATGACCTGATGGAATAGTTTGAGGCTCATTATGTTCCTGGAGCAAGCAGATGCCCTTGGGCTCTACTTGCATGAGACAGGATATATGGAGATGTTACTGGTGCCTGCTTGAGCAAATCGATGATGAATGGGAAGACAGTGATACAATGATACAGTGATGGAAAGAGTACTGAAATCAATGTGTGCACTTATTTGTAACATAGAGACTGTGTTGTCAGAACCATGCCTACAATAAAAAAAATACAATGAAGGGAGCATGTTAGTTAAATAGCTGTCAGAGACCTGCAAATTTACCTATACCCTTCTCTTTTCACCTAGAGCCTAAGGTCTGGTATCAACCCTGTACTGCCTTATAGTCTGTTTTAAGAGTTTTTATCTATCATGAGAATTTATTCAATTTATTTTTGAGAAAGATTTGGCAAGATCAGAATAGAATAAAAACATTTCATGAGTCCAGGATAAATCTCCTATATACAAGTCTGTGATTATTTAAATTTGGAAGCATAAATCATTTACCAAGACCTTGGAAAAGTTTTTCATAAATATTTTGTTTCTCTTTTTTTATTTCTTTCTATCTTGCCCTAGTTTTCCACCTTACTACCATTATCAGGCCCTGATAAAAAGAATTCTAGCAATTACTGCAATTTAGCTTAATGGACTTTTCTGCATCCAATTTGTCTTTTCTAATTTATTATTTACACTAGAGACATAACTCTTAAGACATTCAACCCTGCTCAATAGCCTACAACGTTACCCTATACTTATAGAATCTTGGTGGATGACTTGAAGTTATTGAGCATATTCTAATTTCTTCCATCACCCACTTTCCTATTCATCTCAGTTAAATTTCATAGCATTCCTTTGAGGCATACCTTGAACTTGTTTTGAAATAACAAAATTGTTATTTGAAGAAAAAAGTATTCTTATTTTGCATCCAGAGAAAATCATTCTTTGCAATTTAATCAATGCGTGGCGTAGATGGGAACTAACCCTGGTCTGATCCCAAATTCTACCTGTTAAACATTCTTTACATTCTCTCCTAGCAACTTATTTTTTGTCCTCAGAAAACTTCATTTGGTCCAAGTTTATCTACTGTTATTCTCTAGTTGTCTTCATATACTAAATCATTTCAGATGAACCTAATTTTTCATTATTCCCTGAACATTTCTAGTTCTTAGAAAATAGGATAGCCATATTTCTGTACTTTAGTTCCCTGTTTTGTAAAATACAATAATGTGACATAATTCATTAAGACTATTGGGAAAGTTAGATATATAAACAATTGCATTCTTTCTTTTTATTTTATTTGTTTGCTTTTGGCCACCCTATGCAGTGCTTAATCCTGGCTCTGTGTTCAGGGATCACTCCTGGCATGCTCTGGGAACAATATAGAATGCCAAAGAATCTAAATATGTCAGTTACTTGCTAGGAAATCACACTACAACTTGTATCATGTCTCCAATTCTCATTGTATAAATTATTTATAAACATAATAAGTTTTAGGTAACTATTAACTATTTTAATCCTTATATAAAATTAACAACTTTGAAACTGAAAATGTAGATAGATGTATTTTATAAATATGTTTAAAAAAGTTTCACTAAATTCACTTTGAATCTGACTATTATATACATGTATAATTCTATAATAAAGAGGAACATGAAATAAAGATTTGTTAAATTATTTCTAGTATATCTTACATATACTCATAGACTGTGACAGACTCATAGACATGGGGCAGAGCTGCTACTGGCTCTCCCTGTGCCCAGCTGCTCACGAGGGATGGCGCATCTAGCCCTGGCCCACCACCCCAGCAGAGCCTCGCAACAAGTCAGATGACCCCTCACTCCATGAGGGCCTCCATTTTCCACATTCAGATGTCCCCCTTGTCAGAACTCCACCCAGCAGAGCAGCCTATCACAGCCCGGCTCGTCAATAAATGCTGGATTTAGAGATGACTATTAGAGTATGCTACCCGTACGGCAGAGCCTGGCAAGCTACCCGTGTCGTATTTGATATGACAAATCACGATCACGATCACGATCTTCCCGTTGATCATCTATTTGCTAGAGCGGGCACCAGTAATATTTCCATATGTCCTGTCTCATGCCAGTAGAGCCAGGGTATTTGATTGATATGACAAATACTAGTAACAATTATAGACCTCATCCCCATGAACTGATGGAATGGTTTGAGGCTCTTTATGTTCCTGGAGCAAGCAGGTGCCCTTGGGCTCTACTTGCATGAGACAGGAAATATGGAGATGTTACTGGTGCCTGCTCGAGCAAATCGATGATGAATGGGAAGACAGTGATACAGTGATATCTTGCATGCATAAAATTCATGAAATATTAAATTAACACTTATTTAATTAGTAATAAGGATATTGCTACTTAATGTAGTATTAGATTGACTTGTTGGTTCACAATATTGCATGCTGAAAATGAACTAAAACTCAGTTTGTAGATAATTTGCATTACTTCAAATATTTTAAATATTTTTAAGATATTAGAATGAATTAATTTTAACATAAAAATAAAACCTAGAAAGTATTTTATCACTTGATCACTTGATCACTAGACATCCCGTTATTCATTTATTTGCTCTAGTGGCACCAGCAACATTTCCATTTGACCCTATCACATGCCAGTGTAGCCCAATGGCATCTGGTTGCTTCAGGAATACGAAGAACCTCAAACCTTTCGTTCAGGGTCTTGACGAAGAAGTCTGACCATCTTGTAGGTGGGCGGCCACATAATCTTTTGACATTCCGTGGGATATAGTCAGTAATGGCTCTAGTCCAGCTCGTCTCCAAATCACATTACATGTCCAGCCCATCTGATTTTCGATGCCTTGGCAAACGAGACAGCATCCCTGACTCTGGAACAGTGACAGTAGTCGGAACTCCAGATTCCTTCTCTCACTTGAGTGAGGCGTGATATTCCAAGCATAGCTCTTTTGATTCCTCTTTAGTAGACTGGAATAGCATTCTCATCCTGCTTTCGTAGGGCCCAGGTCTCTGAGGCATATGTTAATGCAGGGAGAACAGTGGAGTTGAATAGATGTGCCCGGAGCCGGAGGTTCTTTGTCTTTTAGCTATTTCTTAGATGCTTTTGAAGGTATTCCATGCCGCTCTCTTCCTCCCTGTGCAGCTCAGGTTTTAGGTCCTTCATCATGTTGACTTCTCGACCTAGGTACACATAACTGCTGCATTCAGAGTTGTTTGTTCCATTGAGAGTGAATGGGTCCTCTGGAAATAGTTCATTTTTCATGAACATACTTCATGAAGCTATGAACATAGTTCATGAAACTATGTTCATGAAAAGAAAATATTTAATAAGCATTCTGATTTTAAGAATATAATGATGTCTTCTGATTCTTAGAAGTGTTTTCTAGTTCACATTATTTATGTATTTTTATTTTTATTTTTTATCTTTTAAATTTGTTATTATATCACTGTGAGATATACAATTACAAAAATTCTCATGTTTCAGTTTCAGTCATACAGTGTTCCAGCACCCATCCTTTCACCAGTGCCCAATTCCCACCACCAATGTCCCCTGATTTCTCCCTCCTCCAGCTTGCCTCTATGGCAGGCACTTTACCACGTCTCTCTCTCTCTCTCTCTCTCTCTCTCTCTCTCTCTCTCTCTCTGTCTCTTTCTCTCTCTCTCCCATTCTCTCTCCCACCTTCTTTATACATTGTGGTTTGCAATACATACAGTTAGAGGCCACCATGTATATCCTTTTGCCTACATTTAATGCTCAGTTCTAGGCCGGTGATATTATCATTTCCAACAATTATTGGTACACTGTTCCTTTCTCTGTCTTACCTAACCTCTTGCTCCCACACATTTGCTATAGATTCCATCCACTGACAAGACCTCCTGATCCATGTTTTGTCTGGCCTTGGATATTGGTATCATGCTTTTTTTATATCCCACATATAAATGCAGTCATTCTATATCTGTCCTTTGCCTTTTGGCTAATTTCACTCAGCATGATACTCTCCATTTCAATCCATTTATAGGAAAATTTTATAACTTCATTTTCCCTGCAACTGCATAGTATTTCATTGTGTAGATGTGCACAGTTTGTTTATTCAGTAGTCTGTTCTTGGACACTCTGGTTGTTTACAGTTCCTGGATATTGTCAATAGCGCTGCTATGAACATAGAAGTGTAGATGGTATTTCCAGTGTGTGTTTTTGGCCTTCTAGGGTATATTCCCAGGAGTGGTATGTCTGGGTGAAATGGGAGCTCAATTTCTAGTTTTTGGATTAATGTTCATATTGCTTTCCAAAATGACTGCATCAGTAGACATTCCCACCAACAATGGATGAGAGTCCTTTCTCCCTGCATCCATGCCAGCATTTGTTGTTCTTGTGCTTTTGGATATGCACCAGTCTCTGTGGTGAGAGATGATATCTCATTGTTGTTTGATTTTTATCTCCCTGATTAGTGATGATGATCATTTTTTCATATGTCTTTGGTCATTCGAATTTCTTCCTTATCGAAGTTTCTGTTCATTTCTTCTCCCCATTTTTTGGTGGAGTTGGTAGTTTTCTTCTTGTAAAGTTCTGCCAGTGCCTGATATATCCTGGATATTAACCCCTTAACAGATGGGAATTGGGTGCATATTCTTTCCCACTCTTTGGACTGTCAATGTTTCTTTTGAGGTGCAGAACCTTTTTAGTTTCATGTTGCCCCATATGTTTATCTTTGCTTCCAGTTGCTTTCTCAGTAGAATTTCATCTTTGAAGATGCCTTTAGCTTCAATGTTGTGGAGGGGTTTTCCTATCAACTCCTGGGCGAGTGCACAAAGAAACCCACTGGCCTGGAGTACCCAAGTTCTGCCGCTTGGACCCAGCACCTCTCCACCCCAGCGTGTAGCCGATTCTTACAAGAATTTTATTTAAAGATACTAACCTGCTTGCTCCTCAAGCCCTTGTTCTCCCTTTGACCATGTGTCATGCTTGCTTGTCTCTATGTTTTTTGCTTATTTACATTTCAGAGAAGCTTGTGTTGTCCTCTTTGGACTCCTCCCCCTTTCTCTCCTCATGCATCTTTCTAAGTAAGTTTTGTTCAATAAAACTTGCCTTGCTTCACTACGACTACTATTACTACTACTACTAATACTGCTGCTGCTGCTGCTGCTGCTACTGCTACTGCTGCTGCTGCTATTACTATTACTACTACTACTACTACTACTACTACTACTACTACTACTACTACTTGTCACTTGTCACTTGTCTTCCCATTGTTCCTTGATTTGCTCAAGCGGGTGCCAGGAATGGCTCCATTCATTGGAAATGAGGTTTATTGTTGTTACTTTTTGACATATCAAATACACCATGGGTAGCGTGCCAGGCTCTGCTGTGGCTCTGAGTTCATCCCAAGGGGACCAGTCTCATACTACTAAGAAAT
This sequence comes from Cryptotis parvus, assembly GCA_021461705.1. Taxonomy (NCBI): domain Eukaryota; kingdom Metazoa; phylum Chordata; class Mammalia; order Eulipotyphla; family Soricidae; genus Cryptotis; species Cryptotis parvus. The sequence continues at coordinate 38,576 of JAJIBD010003486.1, read as the reverse complement.
AGTAAAGATCCCATACTTGTGAATAACTAAGACTTTCAAGGCAAAGACTAGGTTGATACGTAGTGACAAAGCTCACATATAAAGCTATGTCAATAATACCATATACTGGGCAGATTAGCAACATAGTCTAAAAAAAAACACAAACCGATTTTCCCACATTTTTTGTCCAATTCTCCTTATTCAGATGCCACTAAATTTAAAGGAGCATTCATAGCTGCTGAATGTTAAAGTGGCTCACTTCTTTTTCTCCAGCAAAAGGCCCTGAGGCTGGTTTGGGATTCCATCTGGAAAGCCAGATATCCTTAAAACGTTTTACCAAGGCACAATGCTGTGGCTTCAGACTATCAGGTTGAGGTCTGAGAGTATCCCTTAATAACTCTTTGGTAAGTAGCTCTGGAAATTTAAATTGCCAAACGTTTTAAGAGACCAAATAAAATACTGGTGGGATAAAAAGTTTTGCAACCAATTTTATAACTTTAGAAACCCATGTGTTAAACTAAATCATTACGTCTTGAACCTGTTTTTAATGTCACAATGAAAATTATTTTTATAGTAATTTCAATTATTATTTCAACTCATGGATAAGCAGTGTTTTGTAAACTGAGGGTTAAGTATGAGGAGAAATTGACATGTTCAATTTAGATCTTATGGTAAAAGATCTAATTTTATAAACTTTTATGGGTTCCTGATCCCTGAAATTCTCTCAGCTCCAGAACCTGTGCTGTTTAGAAAGAGTAGCAGTAAAGCCAGAATCAGGAAAAAGATAACTTTGTGAGATAGTGAAGAGCTTTACCTTATAAGTCTTAGTCACATTCTAATGAGAAATTAGGCTGTTTTGAAAATACCTAAGGTACAAGAAATAATGCAATTAACAAGGAAGGTATTGTGTTTCATGAAAAATTGGTAGTTCAAACTACTACTACTACTGCTAATAATAAAAAAAAATACCTAGCTTTGGTGATAGAAAAGAAAATTTTTTTTTTTTTGCTTTTTTGGGTCACACCTGGCGATGCTCAGGGGTTTCTCCTGGCTCTGCACTCAGGAATTACTCCTGGCAGTGCTCAGGGGACCATATGTGATGCCGGTATCGAACCCAGGCCGGCATGGGCTGGCTGTATGAAAGGCAAACACCCTACTCGCTGGGCTATTGCTACAGGCCTTGAAAGATGATTTTTAGGGGTAGCTCTAGATTCTTTGCTCTTTTATGCTATCTCCATTATGAAGCTAGCGTAGAACAGGAAGAATTAGACAAAAAAATACTGGAAACATAAATACATATCAAGCATTTATGAAATGCAATGGAACAAGATGTTGAGATAAAATTGACTAGGAATTGAAATCGGAAGAACCAAAAACAATAAAATTTAGGCCTTAAAAATGCAATCAAGGATCAGGAGGTCTTGTCAAAGGTGGAAATTATCACAAACATGTGGGAGTCACAGGCTAGGTAAGACAGAGAAGGGAAGAATATGCTAGAAATTGTCGAAATTGCTAATAGCAACCTAGAACTGAGCATTAAATACAGGCAAACAGACATACATGATAACCTCTAAGTGTATGTATTACAATCCACAGTATGTAAGAAAAGGAAGAGATGAAGAGAGAGAGAGAGAGAAAGAGAAAGAGAGAAAAGAAATAAAGAACCTGGCATAGAGGCAGGCTAGGGGAGGGGGAGGAAATCGGGACATTGGTGGTGGTAAATGGGCACTGCTGGAGGGATGGGTGCTGGAACACTGTATGACTGAAACCAAACATGAACATCTTTGTAATTGTATATCTCATGGTGGTATAATAAATATTAAAAAAGTATTTGTAATTCCTCAAAAAATGCAATCAAGAGACTGTCAAATTTTACTGATATCACAATGCAGTTTGTAGATTGATGGAAGCCACTAGCAGTATATCAATGAAAATGCCTATCACAATGCTGGATATGTGTTTATCAGTGTGAGAAAAGATGTCTGTGAAGGTTGATATTACTATTTTCCAGCCAGTTTTCATTGCTCATAAGTGCTCTTGGACATCAATTACAGAACCTTATTTTGTTTGTGACTTTTATTTGGAAATGGTATATGAATGGGATTTACCTCAACTTTTATCTATATATCACTTCAGTTTTCATTTAAGATGGTTTCAAATATGCATGGGTACATAAGTGCTCATGGCAATATATGTTTTTGCTTGTATTTATTAAAGTAATTGCTTGTAATTTCTAATTTTCATCTAGATAACAGAATAACATTTAGTAACACATTTGCAAAACATGTTGACAGTAGCATAAAATAAACAATTAAATTGCTCATGAGCTAGATGTTGGAAAAAACTCCAAATAACTGTGTCATACAATATAACTTATAAAATACTTATACCTGAATACTTAAAATAGGAAGGAAGATAAGAAATACTTTCAAGTCTCTTACTTTTTAAATATCATGCTCAGAAAACTAAAGGTTTTCTGATGGAAAGAGCTCTTTATTCAGAGTAATGTTGATATTATTGATATATTTTAGTCGTCTTGATATGCTTGGGTTTTCATGAATTTGTAAATTGAGTGGTCAAGGATAAACTCAATTAAAAACATTTAGGGTGCTATGATATTTCCATCTGAGCGACAGAGAAGTTTTCCTCTAAGAGATGTAAGAACAGACAGAACAAGCTCTATGTTGCTCCTTATGGTTATGTGCACAAGACACAATTAATTTTAAAAAATGCCCTGAGTTTGGTAAATGGAGATACAGGAAGCAGAGTTCTACCAAATAGAATTTTCTAATGAAATTTAATAAACTTTCCATTTTTTAAAAAGAGCTGTGCGATATAATATTCCTTTATATACTTATTATTAAGTAAAATATGCTATTTAAAATAATTGCAGACTGAATAAGTGAATAAATATTATATCAGATTAAATAAATGGGATTAAATATTTTAGAAAAAATTAAAACAATTGTGGATAACTTAAATTTAAAATGCACTGAAATTTGCTCAATTAATCTGATATGTTTTAATTAACTCTCTGTGAGTCAGTTAAGGTGCAGGTGATAATTCTGATGATATTTTTCAGTGAAATTAAAGTAAAAATAAATCATTCATTATTTTATTCTACAAATCACTAGATCAATTCCAATTTTACCAAACTAAATTAAATACACAAAATGTGAAAAATAAGTAGAATACAGTAAAATTCTTCCACATAAATAATAATACAAGAAAAAAATGAATAGCTGGTATTGGACTATATTTAAATTACTTCAATAATATGTTTTTGATTACTCAGAAACAAGTTAATTTGCAAATTGTGAAAGTTGTTAAATTATTTTAAGCCACAACCATCTGGTCTAGGATCCAGATTAAACTATAGGTCATGAACTCCCACTGGGTTGCATGGCAACATAAGGCTGGTGAAAATTTTGCTTTAAAATAACCTTATGGTTTATTATTCATAAAATATTAATTTGCATATTAGTATGTACCTTAGTCATGGAGAAGTGCCTCAGATAAAAAGGGGTAATAGTTGGAAAAAGTTTTATATATATATATATATATATGTGTGTGTGTGTGTGTGTGTGTGTGTGTGTGTGTGTATGTGTGAAAAGTGCCTCAGATAAAAGGGTCATCATTAGAAAAAGTTATATAACTTTTTTACAAAAAGGGTCATGATTGAAAAATACTCAGTTTGAGTATTCTTACAGAGATAAATGATACTTCAAAAAAGATGTTGAAGAAAGAAAAATTTATACTTAATTTGTGGGAATGAATATTTGCAGAGCCATTATGAAAACAATATAAAATTTCCTCAAAATATTAACAATATAACATTATTCTTAAGTCTCATATTGGTAAAACTAAAGATGCCTCAGCAAGAATATTTATTCTTCACAATATTAATCCCAATAACCAAAGCATGGTAAAACCCAAAAGAATAGATGTAATATGTACATATACACTGGGATATTGACTCATAAGAAGTAGGGAATTGTCATTTGTAGATGAATATTATAGTGTTATCTAAGAGAAATTAGTCAACTAACAACATTGCAAGATATCATTCATATGTGAAATCTAACAAAAGTCAAGAACATAGACATGGAAATGAAATGGTTGTTGGTAGAACTAAGATTGGGAGATGTTGGAGGAAAGGTGTAAACTCCAAAATATAAAATAAAAATAATAAAGGCCTTGATATTTAATATACAACAAAGGGACAACATTAAAATGTTTAATAAATACATTAAAACTTTTAAATAGATTGAAATTGTTATCACCAAATACAAAAAATGGAGAATTGCAATTCTGTGAGGAGGTAGGGATGTTAACTAACCTCATTGTGGTATTGATTTTGCAATATATAAATGTGTATATCTCATCACCACACTCTATATCTAAATCATAATTTAGATATCAATGAAGTTATATTAAAATTATTGTTAAGTTTATCATATCTTAGTTTTGTGGTTTTTTTTGGTCTCATGCTTTTTGTAGACACATATTTGTTATTATGTAGATCTTATATATTTCTTGAGAGGTTCTGTTTTATTAGATTCTGAATATTGGAAACTATTATTGCATTTTTTAAAAAAAACCATTTGTCATTTTTTCTACAAGGAACTTCAGTTACTTGTAGATAAGACCGATGCTTTTGAAATTTGTTGAAAAATTTTCTTTTGACAGTACAGCCTAGCCGTTTTTTCCAGAGATGTCCCTGAACTTGCAGCATTCTAAGAAAATATTTTTGTGTGGCTCCGTTCTATATAGAGAGTTTTGCTGCACAATTAAAGTTATATGCTGTATTAATAATTGGAGATTTAGTATAGTAACTATATAAGTGTTTAAATATTTCAATGTTATTGCCATGGCTCATAACATTTGTTTTTATGATACAAAGATTATATTTTTCTTTTCACATCTAGGAAATTTTTTTTCATGTTTGGTAATTTGTTTTCTTACACCATGAATAAAATATGATAATACTAATATTATAGTATACTGAATTCTATATTGGAAAAGTATAGACCTTGCCTCTTCATTTCCTTTCTAAGATTCATTCCATCTAAAGTCATTTAGTATATAGCATCTTTAGTTATGCATGATGCAGCATCATCTGATATGTCAAGTATGTGTGTCAGCACCAACTTCTAATGAAATTCTGAATTGTTTTTATTGTGTTTTATTAATTATTCAACTACACAGCTAAGCTTATCTTGGTGTATTCTGGAAAATATAAACCAAAATTGTTTGGTTGTTAAGTTAGGCATTCAAATTTTTATGATGTGAATGTAGAACAGTAAATCTAAACATTTTCTTTTTTTTTAACATTTTATTATACCACCGTGAGATATACAATTACAACGTTGTTCACGCTTGGGGGTTTCGGTCACACAGTGTTCCAGCACCCCGCCCTCCACCAGTGCCCCTCAACCACCACCCATGACCCCAATTCCCTCCCCCTCCCACATCCTGCCTAAATGGCAGGTTCTTTATCTCCTCTCTCTCTCCCTCTCTCTCTCCTCCTTCTCCCACACATTGTGGGTTGCACTACGACTCTTAGAAGCCATCATTTGCATTTTTTGCCTGTATTTAATGCTCAGTTTTATGTTGGTATCAGACCTTTAGACATTTATTCACACATGTTCCCTTCTCTATCTAATCAAACCTCTGACTACCACGCGCTTGTGGTAATTTCCACTTTTGGTAAGATCACCTGGTATATTTATGTCATGCAAATAAATGCAGTCATTCTATGTCTCTCTCTTTCCTTCTGACTAATTTCACTCAACATGATTCTCTCCATGTCCATCCATTTATAGGAAAATTTCATAACTTCATTTTTTCTGACAGCTGCATAGTATTCCATTGTGTAGATGTACCACAGTTTCTTTATCCAGTCATCAGTTCTCGGGCATACTGGTTGTTTCCAGGTTCTGGCTATTGTGAATAGTGCTGCTATGAAAATAAAAGTGCGGATTGTGTTTCCGCTGTGTGTTTTTGGCTTTCCAGGGTATATTCCCAGGAGCGGTATGGCTGGGTCAAAGGGGAGCTCAATTTCTAGTCTTTGGAGGAATGTCCATATTGTTTTCCAGAAAGGTTGTACAAGTCGACATTCCCACCAACAGTGTATGAGAGTCCCCTTTTCCCCACATCCACGCCAGCACTTGTTGCTTTTACCCTTTTGGATATGGGCCATTCTCTGTGGTGTGAGGTGATATCTCATTGTTGTTTTGATTTGCATCTCTCTGATGATTAGTGATGATGAGCATTTTTTCATATGCCTTTTGGCCATTCGGATTTCTTCCTTGTCAAAGTTTCTGTTCATCTCTTCTCCCCATTTTCTAATGGGGTTGGCTGTTTTTTCTTATATAGCTGTACCAGTGCCTGATATATCCTGGATATTAACCCCTTATCAGATGGGTATTGGGTGAATATTCTTTCCCATTCTGTGGACTGTCTTTCTATCTTGGTCACTGTTTCTTTCGAGGTGCAGAAGCTCTTCAGTTTCATGTAGTCCCATATATTTATATTTTCTTCTAGTTGCTTTGTTAATGGTGTTTCACCTTTGAAGATGTCTTTAGCTTCAATGTCGTGGAGGGTTTTTCCTATATTTTCTTCAACGTACTTTATGGAATCAGGTCTGATATTGAGATCTTTAATCCATTTTGATCTGATTTTTGTGCAAGGTGTTAGACACAGGTCCAAATTCATTTTTTACATGTAGCTGTCCAGTTTTCCCAGCACCACTTGTTAAAGAGGCTTTCCTTACTCCAGTTTGTACTCTTTGCACCTTTATCAAAGATTAACTGATCATATCTTTGAGGGTGGGTGTCAGGATACTCAACTCTATTCCATAGGTCCAGAGGTCTGTTTTTATTCCAGTACCACGCTGTTTTAATTACTGCTGCTTTGTAGTACAGTTTGAGGTTGGGAAAGGTGATGCCTCCCATCTTCTTCTTCCCAAGGATTGTTTTAGCTATCCGTGGGGGTTTATTATTCCATACGAATTTCAGGAGTGTTTGGTCAATTTCTTTAAAGAATGTCATGGGAATCCTTATAGGAACCGCATTGAATCTGTACAAAGCTCTAGGGAGTATTACCATCTTGACAATGTTAATTCTCCCCATCCATGAGCAGGGAATGTGTTTCCATTTCCTCGTGTCCTCTTTTATTTCTTGAAGCAGTGTCTTGTAGTTCTCTTTGTATAGGTCCTTTACACACTTGGTTAAGCTGATTCCTAGGTATTTGATTTTCTGTGGCACAATTGTGAATGGAATCGATTTCTTAATATCCCTTTCTTCTCTTTCGTTATTTGTGTATAGGAAAGCCACCGACTTTTGGGTATTGATTTTGTACCCTGCCACTCTGCTATACATATCTATTGTTTCTAAGAGTTTTTGGGTCGAGAGTTTAGGGTTCTCTAGGTATAAAATCATGTCATCTGCAAATAATGATAGCTTGATTTCTTCCTTGCCTATCTGGGTGCCCTTAATGTCCTTTTCTTCTCTGATTGCTATGGCGAGTACCTCCAGTACTATATTGAATAAAAGAGGTGAGAGAGGGCAACCTTGTCGTGTTCCTGATCTTAAGGGGAAGGCTTTCAATTTTTCCCCATTGAGAATGATACTCGCTGTGGGCTTTTGGTAGATGGCTTTGACTATCTTGAGGAAGCTTCCTTCAATTCCCATTTTCTGGAGGGTTTTAATCATGAACGGGTGCTGGATCTTGTCAAATGCTTTTTCTGCATCTATCGATAGGACCATATGGTTTTTATTTTTTCTCTTATTGATGTGATGTATTATGTTGATTGATTTGCGAATGTTGAACCATCCTTGCATTCCCGGGGTGAATCCTACTTGGTCATGATGTATGATCTTTTGATGAGTCTTTGGATTCTGTTTGCTAGTATTTTGTTGAAGATCTTAGCATCTGTGTTCATCAAGGAGATTGGTCTGTAATTTTCCTTCTTTGTATTGTCTCTCCCTGCTTTGGGTATCAGGGTGATATGTGCCTCGTAAAAGCTGTTTGGGAGTGTTTCTGTTTCTTCTATTTCCTGGAAGAGCTTGAACAGGACTGGCAGTAGGTCCTCCTTAAAGGTTTGGTAGAATTTGCCAGTGAACCCATCTGGACCTGGGCTTTTGTGTTTGGGCAGGCTTTTAATTACTGTTTCAATTTCCCCGATGGTGATAGGCTTATTTAGGTATTGGAGGTCTTCTTGTTTCAATCGTGGGAGGTTATAGGACTTCAGGAATTTATCCATTTCTTCTAGGTTCTCATGTTTTGTGGCATACAGGTTCTCAAAATAACCTCTGATGATCTTTTGGATTTCTGTTTTTTTCTGTTGTGATGTCACCATTTTCATTTCTGATTCTGTTTATTTGGGTTCTCTCTTTCCCTGTCCTTACAAGTCTTGCCAGTGGCTTGTCGATCTTGTTTAATTTTTCAAAAAAACCAGCTCTTGGTTTCATTAATCTTTCGGATTGTTTTTTTTGGTTTCCAGCTCGTTGATTTCCTCCCTAAGTTTCACTATTTCCTTCCTTCTGCCTGGGTTGGGCTTCCCTTGTTGGTCTTTTTCTAATATTTTCAGCTGTGAGGTCAGGTTATTTATATGGGCCCTTTCTTCTTTCCTGATGAATGCTTGCAGAGCTATGAACTTTCCTCTTAACACAGCTTTTGCTGTGTCCCACAAGTTCTGATAGTTGGTATCTTCATTGTCATTTGTTTCTAAGAATCTTTGGATTTCCCGTTTGATTTCTTCTATGACCCATTTGTTGTTCAGCAGTGAGCTGTTTAGTTTCCAGGTGTTTGGTTTAGCTCCCTGCTTCTGTGTATGGTTCACTACTATTTTGAGTGCATCGTGATCTGAAAAGATAGTCGACACAATTTCAATCTTTTTATTTTGTTGAGGTATGCTTTGTGGCTCAGTATATGGTCTATCTTGGAGTATGTTCCATGTGCACTGGAAAAAAAATGTGTATTCAGCTTTTTTGGGATGAAAAGCCCTGTATATATCAACCAGCTCTCTTTCTTCCATTTCTTCCTTCAGGTCCAGTATTTCCCTGGTGAGTTTCAGTCTGGTCGATCTATCCCTAGTCGATAAGGCAGTGTTGAAGTCTCCGACTATTATTGTGCTACTGTTAATGTCTTCTTTGAGGTCTATTAATAATCGTTTTAAGTATTTTGCTGGCCCCTCGTTTGGCGCATATATGTTTAGCAGTGTGATTTCTTCCTGGTATACATACCCCTTAATTATTAAGAAATGGCCTTCATTGTCCCTTTTGACCTTTTTCAGCCTGAAATCTATATTGTCAGGTACAAGTATGGCCACACCCGCCTTTTTGGAGGGGTTGTTTGCGTGGAGAATGGTCTTCCAGCCTTTGACTTTGAGTCTGTGTTTGCTCTGGTTATTCAGATGTGTTTCTTGTAGGCAGCAGAATGTTGGATTCAGTTTTTTAATCCATTTTGCCACCCTGTGTCTCTTAATTGGTGCATTTAGACCGTTGACGTTGAGAGAGATTATTGTCATTGGATTTTGTGCCATCTTTCTGTTTAACCTTGTTGTGGTTTTGGGTTGTCTTATTTTACAATAGACCCTTCAGTCCTTCTTTTAGAGTTGGTTTTGAGTCTATGAATTTCCTGAGTTGTTGTTTATCCATGAAGTTGTGTATCTTTCCTTCGCATCTGAAAGTAAGTCTAGCTGGGTAAAGAATTCTTGGTGAGGCCTGAAGTTCATTGAGTCTTTTCACAATATCCCACCATTGTTTTCGGGCTTGGAGTGTTTCATCTGAGAAGTCTGCTGTAAATCTCAGGGATGCTCCTTTGTATGTGATTTCCTTCTTTGATCTTGCTGCTTTCAGTATTCTATCTCTGTCTATCGTTTTTGTCATTTTAATAAGGATGTGTCTTGGAGTATTCTTATTGGGGTTTCTTTTAGCTGGTATCCTTCAGGACCTCCTGTATCTGGGAGCATGCTTTCTTCAGTTCGGGAAACTTGTCAGCGATGATGGCTTTGACTGTTTCTTCTTCATCAGGGTTTTCTTCTTGCCCTTCTGGCACCCCAATGATGCGTATGTTGTTCCTTTTGGCTTCATCCCGATTTTCTCTGGTAGTCTGTTCGTTGATTGTGAGTCTTTTTTCCATCTTCTGGTGTTGTCTACAGAATCTCTGAACCTCGTCTTCGAGATCACTAATTCTTTTCTTCAGTAGCTGTTACTCTGCTTTGGAGGCCTTCTCCTCTGTTTTTCAGTTCACTTACCTCATTTTTAATATCTGTCATTTCTGCTTGTACTTTGGTCTGAAATTTACTCAATTCTCCTCTAATTTCCTCCTGTACTTTACTGACTTTGTATTCCATTGTTTCTTTTATTTCCCTTGTACATCTTTAACAGTTGCTTCTGAAATTCCTTTTCAGAGAGGTTATATAGCTCATCGTTATTGCTGGACTCATCTGTATTAATAACTTCAATTGTAGAGCTTGAAGGACTTTTGCGCTGCTTTACCATAATGACTATTGTAGGTTGCAAATGAGTGTTCTGGGTGACTAGTCAGTAAAGTTAGTAGGTGCCTGAATTACTTTGCAGCTAGGGACGTATAGCAAAGAGTGTAGAGGACAATGCTCAGTGCTATGTCAGGTAGATAGAATATAATTCGCGTGGACGTGCTAGTGCGTCCGTGTTTGAATTTTGGGGTGTCTGTGGGTGGTTCCGGTGTCAGGGTGTCGGGGTGGAGGTCTTGCAGTGGGATGTCCTACGACGCTGGGTGGGGCTCGGTCCCCTCCTCAAAGCTGGAGCCTTTTCTCCTGGAGCTGAGTGGTCACGGGCTGCCCGCCCTGGGAACGCACCTGGTGGGAAGAGCGCAGGGATCTGCTCACATTTTATATTCTTTAACATGCTAAATTTTATTTATTTTTCACTGATGAAAGACTTTTTGGTATCTGGGGAAGTACTCAAAGGGTTGAACTGCATAACTATGGGCCTAGTTTCAATACTGGGACTGCACAATATTCATAACATTGTCAATTTTAGTTCTAATAAACCTCTGTCACTCCAATTGCTAACAAGAGCAATAACAAAAAGAGAGCACTTTGTTCCTTTGGATATTGGGCCACATCACAGTGCTCAGCTATCGCTTCTGCTATGCTGAGAGGACTGTATGGGCTAGCAGGTATCTAACAGGTATCTACCAAGTGTGTACCAGGTATCTAAGGTCTATTGTCAGCAAGGCAACCACCTGTTGGGTTGTTGCAGGACACCTAAAAGCCTAAAAGCCTCTGCATCTACCCTGGATTGCCTCCTGCAGGTCACTTTGTAGATAAGGGGGTAGTTTAAATGTGGCAGTTTATCTAACCATGTATTCTGTACTGGCTGGTATATTCTCTCATGCTACCACAATCATCATGGGACTAGCTAGATCTTACCAGTATATTTGCCTGGCCACGTTGAATCTCTAAGTAATTAGACCAGAGAGAAATTCTGTTTGCCTCCAAGCAAGCAAGCATGGCTCCCCTGATAACTCAAAGACAACTAAAATACAAAACTACCGTGAAGTAGACGAGACTCTTGTGAAGGCTTGGAGAAATATTTAACTGGCATTAGTATTAGTCTTTGGTACAGAGACATGCCATCTCAGAAACCCCCTTCTCTACCCTATAAAGGCATTTCCAGGCAGATCTTGGCTCAAAACATGAGCATATAATAGGGCTTAGGTGAGGTGCTGGGAGAAATTACCTAAGGGCATTTGACCCTTCCTGCTTCCCATAATAGTGGGAGGTCTGAGTTGCAGGGTATAAAACCAGCCTGCTTCCTCTCTCTCTAGCTCTTCTTTTTTGGGTTCTCTCCTTTTCGGGCTTGCACCCTTCTTGGGAGTTTTGTCTTTGTCTCCTCTTTACAGGGCCTTAACACATGTTGGCCACCGTCTTGGCCTACACTTGGCTGGGGTTCTTGTCGAGAATCCTAAGCACCAGTGTTTTCCTATTGCTGATTTGTATGCCTGAACCTGTGATAAGTAAAGCCTTTTAAAACTGCATCGGATTCCTGAGTCTTCATCCATTCCCCGTCTGCTTCAGAGGTAGAAGGGAACTCACTTCCTGTCACTGTTGGGGTCCCCGGAGGCATTCTCTGACATTGGGTGACGTGCCCCACTTTAAGCTCCAGCTACACTTAGCTTGCAGCCCCTCCCTGCTCAGCTAGGGAGGCATTGAATCAGCTCTAGCACTTGTAAAGCTAAAAGACCCACCTGAAGTGCTGCATTTCAATAGAGTTGTTTACCTGCATTCATCTCAAGATATGGGAATCTGGAAAGTTTTGCCAGATTTCTATCTATAAAATAAGATGGAAGAAAGGAGAAGGGCCTTTTGTCATTTTAGTTTCCCTTGCATTCTACCTCTCCATCCTCTCTGTTTTCTGTTGGGCTTCAACACGTGGTGGCAGTCACCTTGGCCTACATGTGGCGGGCCTTAGCCAGGATCCCGGAGTCCAGGGTTTTCCTGTTCTTGGATTGTATGTCAGAACCTGTGATAGCAAAGACTTTTAAAACTGCGCCGATTCCTGAGTTTGCATCCATTGCCCACTGGCTTCGGAGGTAGAATGGAACTTGCTTCCTGGTATTGTTGGGGACCCCAGTGGCTTCCCGACAACCACCCTACCAGCTCTAAGATTGCTTCAGGTCCTAAGGACAGTACTTTGGCTTCTGTACAATGCCATCACTCTGGAGAACACAAAAAAGTTAGTGGTTGAAGTTTTAAGGGCAGCACCATTTGCTCAAAAAATGATGCTTTTTCATGTTGAATAGCAGAAGTTCAAATCAGGAAAACATATTGACACAAAAAATCAGAGGCGAAAAAGGGCACTATCAGAAGAGTTTATTATCACTCTAACACAATGGTCTAAAAATGTTGAGTGGATAGGGACTCCCACCAGACCCCAGAAGACTGCCTGATACACAGAATATGGATGTAATTGTGTTACATTACAGCATTACCTAATACTTTGGGTATAAGGCAACAGTCAAATGGATAGGATAAACGATGCCTATTTCTTCCTCATTACTCTTTGGGCTGAAGGTCAGAGGTAGTAAAACTTGATAGAAAAACTGAACCATAAAATATACATTTCTCTCAACTCAAGTAGCCCAGGTATAATTTCAAGCCCTAGTATAATTTCACCTACTTATAGACTATTAAATTTATCTTACTTCCATCATAAACTAGAGTCACAGCAAGTAAGCATGAATATAGCATTTTTGCAACCCAACCTCACACAGTCTCATGAAAAAATAAAAAACCCTATGATAGCTGCAAGAACTGATAAGTTTTATGGATATTCTTGCACAATTTTTTTTGACAATTTTACAGACATGAGTGCCTGAACCTTTAGGAAGTTTATAAAATTCCATGAATAGAAAAGTTCGGAATCCTTGAAGAAATAGGAACTGTGGCTACAGAAAGTCTAATTACTGTTTAAAGATGCCTCATAAATATGTCATTACTAGACCAAGTTTTCTTCAGCAATAAAAGTGACATTTTATTTCTTGCAGCAATAAAAAGCATCCTGGGATGAACCCAGAGCCATGGCAGATTCTGGGAGGCTACCTGTGGTATATTCAGTATGCCAAAAACCAGTAACAATAATGGCCCCCATTCCCAATGAATGGAGATGTTATTGGTGCCCACTTGAGTAAATCGATGAACAACAGGAAGGCAAGTGATACAATTGATACAAGTGATAACATGAACTATTGATAACTTTAAAAATCAGAGTTCTTGAATTATAGTTCCTAAATTTTTTTAAAACTGAAGCATGGACCTTATATAATGTAAGCATGAACTCCAATAGTATAGGAGCTCAAGTGCTTGTCTTGCACATGATTAATACTGGTTCAACCCAAATATCCAGATCCACACGAAGTTTCCTGAGCTGAAAGCCAGGAGTCAGCCCTGAGGACCAAACTTTTTCCTTTTCCTAAAAAATGCCCAACCTTATTCTTTGGGAAAAATAAAACATACCAAAAAACAAATCTCTTCTTCTTTTTGTTTTCATGATGTCTAGTGTCATTGATATCTTGCTGCTATGCTAACTTTATTTTATAAATTTTATTCTCTGTTCAGATATCTCCTGCCCTTCAAGATGTTGTAGGTGTGGCTACAGTACTTGACTGCGTTTATCAGGTATCAGACAGAGACAGGCTTTGTCTACACCCAGGGCTCTTCCATATGGGCCCTGGATAGTTGATGGTCTGACATTGGAAAAGACTGGGCCTCTGGGATGAACCCAGAACCATGGCAGAGCCTGATAAGCTACCCAAGATGTATTCTATAAGCCAAAAAAAATGTAACAATAATGGACCTTTTGGGCCGGAGCGATAGACCAGCGGGTAGGGCGTTTGCACTCAGCCGGCACGTGCCGCCCGGGTTCGATCCCCGGTATCCCATATGGTCCCCCGAGCACCGCCAGGAGTAATTCCTGAGTGCAGAGCCAGGGAGAAACCCCTGAGCATTGCCAGGTGTGACCCAAAAAGCAAAAAAAAAAAAATGGACCTTTTTCCCAACGAATGGAGATGTTACTGCTACCTGCTCGAGCAAATCAATGAACAACAGGAAGACAAGTGACAAGTGACAAGTCCAGATATCAGTAACATCATAGATTGGATTTAGACCCCGCTAAATCCAATGTCGATCCAGAGACTCATACACGTGGGGCAGAGCTCTTACCTTCTCTCCCTGTGCCCAGCTGATCACGAAGCACCTGGGAGAGATGGTGGATTCTAGCCGTGGCCCGCCACCCCAGCAGAGCCTTGCAAGAATCCAGAGGAACCCCACACCATGAGGGGCTGCTGTTTTTCACATCCAGACTCCCCTCTCCTCAGAGCTCCACCCAGCAGAAGAACTGATCACAGCCGGCTTGCGCAGCCTCCTGAGTGGCCACACAGTTCATCAACAAAAGCTAGAGTTTTGAGGGTGACTACAATAGTATCCCACCCTCATGACAGAGCCTGGCAAGTTACCCGTGTCGTATTTGACTGCCAAATACCAGTAACAACTATAGACCTTATTCCCATGACTTGATAGAATGGTTTGAGACTCTTTATGTTCTTGGAGGCGGGCAAATGTCCTTGGGCTATCTCACATGTGACAGGACATATTGAGATGTCACTGGTGCCTGCTAGAGCAAATCGATGATCTATGGGAAGATAAGTGATAAACCCAATTGAGTTCTTAACATCAGTTCAGCCATTAGTTAATTGTGCATTTCCATTAAGTTGCTAATAGTGTTAAAAGTGGTTCTTAAAGACAAACTCATTCATCTGTTCTAAAATATGATGTTCTTCCCAAGTTCTCTAGTGCCATTATGGCATCATTTATCAGCTGTTCAAACAAAAGATATCCTTGATAACTTCATCACCTTCATTCTCATGTCATCTATCACCAAAGCATGTCAGTTCACTGATGCTTCTAAATATCCTATATATATAAATATATATGTATTATATATATTTAATATATATATATATTCATCCACTATATTATTATATTCATCCACTTCATGTTTCACAACTTTAATTAGTAATAGTGTTTATTGTAACACTTACTAAATGATCTTTACTTTTTCAAAATGTATATTACTTAATATCATTACTTTAGGATACATAATTTAAATTGATGTAGCTATACTAATGAGCTAATCCTTCAGATCTGAATTATTTTGACTTTTCCTTAGATAATAATATATAAAATGATGAAACTTGCAAGGTTATAATACAATTAAAACCTAGATAGTAACTTCTTCTAAGAAACAAGTGTGTGATTATGATTAGCAAAAAAACACACATTGTTTTAAATCATAGGAAAACAAAATAAGTAAATACTTTATAATCAAAAATAAAACTGAAATAAATAAAGCACGTTGGGTTTATATCTTATTTTGTAATACGCAATAAGAGTAAATGCACAAACTTCCAAATCTATTCACAAGTACATACTTCAATCATGGGGAAATTAAATATGTGAGAAATGTAAGATCAGTGTAGATTGTCTTCAATGCACACAGGAAAGTTGCCTTCGTCTGACTGTGTAGCATGAGTTTGACAGAATGGAGTCAGAATCATGTCCAAGCAAGATATTTCTACAGAAGTCATGTCATTTGGAATAAAGTTGGCAATTAAATCAATGTGGAATCATTAAAGAAAAGATAAATAAAGAAGGTATTTGTGAAACCAAAAGCAACAGGAAGATACAAACCTCAGTGTGGAAATGAAAACTAAAGCCGTTCAGGATCATTGGAAACAATTGAACAATAATACCCTTCTTGTCTTATGTCTATTACAATGCATATTGTAGTATGGAATATAATATGACATGCATCTTATGTTTGTTTTCTGATTCAATGTTCCAGATTTTGGAACTCTCTGAACCTTAAATATTTAACACTTATCTTCTCTTAGTTTTTTCTTTTATAATATGCATCATTTATGGATTACAAAGAACTTTCAAGAGCAATTTTACTTGAATGTAGAGTTAAAGGTTAAAGTAACATAGAATGCGAAGGAATGGGAGTGAAGATAGATGGTCAGCAACTACACCACCTCCCTTCCGCTGATGACATTGTTCTAATAACACCAAACATTAGCCAAGCAGCACAAATGCTGGCTGACTTCGATCGAGAATGTGGAAAGATAGGTCTACAGCTGAATCTAAAGAAAACTATGTTTATGAAAAATGAACTAGTTCCAGAGGTCCCATTCACTCTCAATGGAACAAACATCTCTGAATGCAGCAGTTATGTGTACCTAGGTTTAGAAGTCAACATGATGAACGACCTAAAACCTGAGCTGCGCAGGAGGAAGAGAGCGGCATGGAATGCCTTCAAAAACATCGAAGAAATAGCTAAAAGGACAGAGAAACTCTGGCTCCGGGCATATCTCTTTGATGGGAGGAAAAACTGGGACATTGGGACATTGGTGGTGGGAAATATACATTGCTGAAGGGATGGGTGTTGGAATATTGTATGACTGAAACCCAATCATGAACATCTTTATAACTATGTTATCTCATGGAGAGAAAATTAAAAAAAAAATCAAGTGAAGAGTGACAAGGTTTAAAATATGAAATTTGTTCTCCAAAATAACCCTAAAGAGAATAGAAAACATGAAATAATTTAGGAAAGTAAAAAGATGTTGAATTTAATCTTTTATTGTGGCACAAGGGTGCAATGGAATAAAATCTGAGCTTAAAATTAGGGCTTGAGGTTAAACTGCAGCCTTTAATAATTTAGATGAGGTAATGAGAGCTATCATAGTAAATACAATTAATTTTTTTCTGCAGGTTGTAAGCAACAGAAGATGAAAAAATATTTCAAATAATGAGTATATGAGCAGTTAATATAATTATTATGATTTTATGATTACTAGTTATATTAAACTGACAAGTAAATGAAAGGATAGAGACCAACAATAATATTATTACCACAGCTGGGCCATTACAAAGCAGAAATGCTTGTATACTGTCTTAAAGTGATATGGAGATTTATAACAAAATCTTTATGAAAGTACTTAACCATAATAAGATAGAGAAAAAATATGAGATAAATTGATCGACTAAGAAAGACAGATGGTTTGAGCACCTGAGAAAAACAAAATCAGGTAAAAATGATTTTCAGCAATGGAGAAAAAAATGGGAAATATCAAAGGAAAAGAATGAACTGGCTGCTGTAGGCAAGCTAGATAAGCTGAAAAACTGAAGTTCTAGGTCCTTCAAGTGAGGTCCTTATAGAATGCTAAAACAAATGTCATGCCTGGTCTTTAAGAGAAGCAAGAGATAAGATCAACTATGAATTGGAAGCAAAAATATAAGATGCCAAGAAAAAGTCTTTTCATAGAATGCATAAAGTAGAAGACTTGAAATATGTCACAATTTTGATTCACTTTAAAATTAACTAATTTTAATAATGTGTTTCTTGAATTTGTTTTGGCTTCCACTGTCACTTACAATTCTTATTATCCATTCTCATTCCTTCATGCCAACAAATTGAGTATACATCTTGTTTAAAGTACTATAAAAGACAATATACTAAATAGAACAAACATGCTGTCATCACAGAGCATATTATGTAATGACAGACAAATAAGCCAAATGATTATAAAAAAGATATAGGATACATTCAGCTTCCTTGAAAGAGTAAAACCAATGAAAATAGTCTAGTCAAATAAAATTTTGATTTAGAAAATTGCATTTTACATGCGAACTGCATATAATAAAGTAAAAATGTATTTTTTGTGATATTTTTTAGTGTAAGAGTATTTTAGTGTATTTTTAGGAGAGTATGGTAAGTTCCAGATACTTAGGTGCCTTCACAAGAAATGTAATCATATTTATGTGTGAATGCAGGTGAAATAAACATATTCCAAGGACTCAGTTCAAGGAGCTGAAAATAAAGCAGTATTACCAGAGTTC
The DNA here is from genome assembly GCA_021461705.1 of Cryptotis parvus. NCBI lineage: Eukaryota > Metazoa > Chordata > Mammalia > Eulipotyphla > Soricidae > Cryptotis > Cryptotis parvus. The sequence goes on along the minus strand of JAJIBD010003486.1, from coordinate 20,146 downwards.
AGAAATAGGCAGCTATACTAGGTTTAAACCTAGTATAGGTTTTAAACCTATACTAGGTTTAAAATAATAGTATTTATTTTAAAACAATCGCATACCAAGCAACCATGTGAGAAAATATCATTATAATTTGCTTAAATTTTGAGATCTTTCTAGCTACAAAGTTGAGAAGAGTTTTTATAGAATCCAGAAATTCAGTCTATCAGCCTAAAGTGCATTGTGGAATTTGCTAATCTAATTAATCTCCTGAAAATTCAAGAAATATCAAGCATGTCCTACAGAGTCCAGAGTAGGACTAGGAATAGATGCAATTTTTTTTTATTGTTGTTGTTGTTGTTCTTTCCTGCCACATCCTGCAATACTCAGAGGCCACTCCTGGCTCCCTTAAAATATTTTAAAGATGAATTTTGTTAATTAAACTCATTAAGAATATTACTTTAATTAAGAACATTAAGAATAAATAAGCCATAACTAAGTCATATTACTTTAACTTACTTACATAAGTAAGATTTTCACTTAGGATTGTCTATCTAAAAGTTATAACTGATACCTTTATGAGTTATGTACTTGCAATAATGTGGCCAAATGGTTGACAAGGAAAGAACCTACAGGTTCTTTCTAAACAATAAGAATTCTCACGTAATCTCTAAATATATTTCCTTAGTGCTTTAACTACAGTCACTTGTTGCAAATTAGAAATGATGTACAGAGACATTATGAACTTATATACCTCACTCAGATGATGAGTAATACATTAGAATTAACAAAATATATTATTTTATACAGGACTTATTTATACAGGACTTTTTAATCAGGACTTATTGACATAGAACTTCTCTCTTTTTCTATTTTGAAATTAATATTTTACATGTGTGAACCAGATATATCTGAGAACTACTTGCCTAACATTAAAATGATAGTATTAAATTAATTTCTGAAAGTATTTGACCAGAAGATTATAGCCAGAAAATTTAACACATTTCAGGAGTAGCAGTTAAGTTATAAACACACATTTATATTTTGCTAGTTTGATACTAGTTATTCAATATTTCACTATTATCTAAATTTGGCTATTAATAATTCTATTATTATTATAATTCATATAATCTCCCCAATAATCATTTTAATTCTTTTTTTGCCTTTTTTGGGTCACACCTGGCAATGCTCAGGGGTTACTCCTGATTCTGCACTCAGGAATTACTCTTGGCAGTGCTTGGGGCACCATATGGGATTTTGGGGATCGAACCCAGGCGGGCAGAGGCCAGCCGCATGCAATGCAAATGCCCTACCCGCTGGGCTATAGCTCTGGCCCCTCATTTTAATTCTTTAAATATGCTCACATATTTATATTGAGAACATACTAAATTTTAGCAAATCTATCACTATTACATCTTCTCAACTAACATGGCATTTTCTCTTGATTCGACTTGTAAATTAAAAAAGACAATATAGTTTTGATTTACAAACAGTTATTTCATAAATTTCATTCAATATTGTGTTGAAATAAAAAATTAATAAGCATCATAAAATATAAATTCAATCCTTTGAAACATCACAATGATGTTATATTATTTATTTCAGATTTTATATGACTTCAGGAAGAATTATAAATGACTAATAGGAAAAAATTTTGGTTTGGGTTGGCTATGTTGAGGTGTCCTGCTCTAATCAATGAAGTATGTATCAACAAAGTTTTTATTTTTTTTTACTTTTCCAAATTTACTTATTTTTGGTTAAAATATTACAACATTTAAAATAGTTTAATATGGATCATCACATTCCAATGTTCATTTTATGAATAAACTGTATCATTATAGGATATGTTTCAGGTATCCATTGTAGGCAGGCCTCACTGCACAGTTCCTTGACAACTGGCTCATATGGGGACGTGTTTCCTCTACAAGGAGTTTAATGTGTTGCATGAAATCACAGTCCTAACAAATTGTGCTCATCTCTCTAATCCTTGAAGTGGACACTTTTACCCTATTTGGATAAAGTTCCTGTGTAATATGTTTGTCTTAAATCTAACAAGAAATATTGTTGTAAGAGAAAAGTAATGTAAGTTTGATATAGTCAGAATGGATAATAGACAAGCAGGATACAGTATGGTCACGGATGTAGAGATTCGATGTCATGTCTATAAGACGCAGCTGCTAAAAACAGAACAGGTTTTCTCTAAGAGCCAGGGAAGGTGTAGCTCTGCCAAAACCTTGATTTTGTCTGTCTGACTTTCAGATTATGATATAGTGCTATTATCTAAGCTAGAAACTTTGTGCTAATATCTTATGGCATCCTTAGCAATTAAAAACTTCCTATATTTATATTTTACTACAACTCTATATTATGTCCATATAGTCTTTCTTATAATAGTGAATTCATAAAACTTACATAAATTATATTAGTGCATGTAAAAGAAGCTTCAAAAAGAACCCTAGTATTACTTGGTATTGTAAAGATAGTGCTGCCATATTAAGGGCTCTTTCAGGGTCGGGGAAATAAATATTGTTATTACAGTGGAGGAAGAGAGTGGCATGAAATGCCCTCAAAGCATCAAAGAAATAGCTAAAAGGACAAAGAACCTCTGGCACGGGCACATATCTTCGACTCCACCATACTCCGTGCATTAACATATGCTTCAGAGACCTGGGCCCTACAAAAGCAGGATGAGAATGCTATTCCGAGAGGAATCGAAAGAGCTATGCTTCGAATATCACGCCTCACTCAAGGGAGAGAAGGAATCCGGAGTTTCGACCTCCGTCGCTATTCCAGAATCAGGGACGCTGTCTCGTTTGCCAAGGCATTGAAAATCAGATGGGTTGGACATGTAATGCGATTTGGAAATGGTGCTGGACTAGAGCCGTTACCAACTGGATCTCAGTGTCATCCAGTTGCCGTTACCAACTGGATGTCAAAAGATCACGTGGCCGCCCACCTGCAAGATGGTCAGTCTTCTTCGTCAAGACCCTGAATGAGTGGTTTGAGGCTCTTTGTATTCCTGAAGCAAGTAGATGCCATTGGACTACACTGGCACTTGATAGGGCCCAATGGAAATGTTACTGGCACCCGCTTGAGCAAATCGATGAATAACAGGATGTCAAGTGATCAAGTAATCAGGTGATCAAGTGATTGTAAAGATGACTTTAAAAATTAGGATAAGCTTTTTATATTTTATATGCTTATCTGAAAGAAAGGAAAAATAAACCTGACATCCAAGCACAAAACTATACTTTATCACCAACTTGTTTCCTTTAGGCTAAATATTACCATTTTTAAACTTTTCTAAATGGGAATATTTTCCAAATATTTACTCATTATTCTTTTACCAATTGATTGGATCTTTTGAGAAAACACTCTAAAAACATATACGTAGAAAAACAAGTGCTTAAGAATTCATTCAAATTACTATATTTGTATGCCCTTAGTAACCTTACTTTTGAAAACTGTAGAAATATGGCATTCATTAAACAAAATGTATTGTTGTCTGGTTATGTTGATTAACCACAACTGTTTATTTCTTAATTTTGCCAATTCTCGCTAAAATACTTGCATCACTTGTCATTTCACTTGTCTTCCAGTTGTTCATCGATTTGCTTGAGCAGGCATCAGTAACATCTCCATATGTCCTGTCACATGCTAGTGTATCCCAAGTGCATCTGCTTGGTCCAGGAACATATAGAGCCTCAAACCAATCCTTCAGGTCATGGGAAAGAAGTCTATAACTATTGCTGGTTTTTGGCATATCGATATGACATGGGAAGCTTGCCAGGCTCTTCCATGCAGGAGAATGATCATTACAGTTTATAAATGTGAAAGATCTGGCGAAGGACCTGGTCCTAACTTCCATTATTGAATAATGATGCCACATGGGCATGCTCCAGTGCAGCGGTGGTCTGGAGTGTCTCTCTTCTGGTTGCTGGGTGTGGTGACTGGGAGCTTGCAGCTACATCCTCCAACATGGAGGTGGAGGAATGGGATGAGGAGCCCAAATCCCTGCTCTAAGTACAGCCAGTATGGCCCCCGGCACATGTGAGCGAATCCTGCAGCATCCTCTGGAACTCCATGGGCTGCTCCCAGAGTGACAGCTGTGGGTCTGGAGTGCCTCTCTTCCTGTAGCTGGGTATGGTAGCTGGGGCTCACAGCTATGCCCTCCGATATGGAGGTGGAGGGTTCGCTGGACAAATTCAACATAACTCTTAGGGTTCACTCACACGTGGGGGGGCACTTGGAGTGGGGATTTGGGCTCCTCCTCCCATTTCCACCTCTACGTCGGAGGGGCATAGTTGAGAGCTCCCAGCCACCATAACCAACTTAAATACAAAAGATGAAAATCCCAAAAAATTAAAATGGGAGAAGCTGTACACAGGGAGACTGTATAAACTTTTGTACAAAAAAATATGAGAAGAGAGACAGAGATAGAGAAGGAAGGTGTACAATGAAATTTTTTTTTTTCACACTAATGTGAATAAGAAGGAAGTTGAGCAGATATATTGAATATTAAGATGCTTTCATCACAAAAAAATTTATTTGAAACAAATAAAAGGAGAGTCTATTTAAGTTCAATGATTCAACACAACCATCAAAATGAACCAGGCGTTTACTATCTACAGAGTTTCTGAAAAGTCATCATCTTAAAAGCACTCCAATGGAAAAAGACATAATATTTCTTATGAATCTTTCATTTTACCAGAATTTTGAATGTTTTATGAGTTAAAGACTCCAAAACAGTGCTCAGGAGGTTCAAGTTCCTTACGGTGATTCTTTGTTATCTGGACAGTGATTCAGTACTAGGCATGGCATCTGAGAAGGTGATACTTATAACTGCTGATACCTGGAGCACCCATCCGTGCTCAGGAGGTTCTTGAATGCTCCTGGGTCATATGTGATGGGCATTTTGTTGCCAGATATCAAACTGGGGCCTTCTGCATGCAGTCATGAACCTTTAAAATTTCTCTCTGTTCTCTTTAATACATTAAAAAAGTCATGAACACTCTAGGTATGGTCCCTAAATCAACACAGACACACACACACACACACACGTATATATAAAACAAAGAAATGAAACAGATAACTATACAATGCACTGATAAAACATTATATAATATAGCATAATTTTCAGATATAAAGGTAATAGCACAAATAGAATTCATGGAACAAATATATCAAATATTAGAAATGACCAACTACAATGTTTTAGTTCTGATGATATTCAACATTAGAAAAAATAACTGGGTCTCATGCCTGTATATTCTTGTTTTCTTCATTCTAAAAATATTTTCCGGCTTTTAAGAATACAATATCTTAGAAATTTAAGAATGGTAATGAAGGGGAGTTCGTTTACTAATGATTTAATTATATATTGGACTTTTATTTTCTTGCATTGTTAGTGCTTAAATAGTAAATTAGTGAATGTGTTAACATAATTCTTGAAACACTTGAAACTGTTGTTATTATCTATCCCTGAATTAAGTATTTTTCTATTTGAGATATAAAACATTTTAATTACAATTCAAATTATTTGGTACAGCCTTTTAGCACTACTAAAGAAGTAATTTGTGTTCTTTCATTTGCTGACTAATTGGTTTCTCCATGAGTATAACAGAGCTCTTTAAATATGAATCTCCTGAGGATATAAGGTTAATTTCAAAATAATTACAAATATTCTATCTCACTGTAATTAATAGTTACATTTGTGATGCAGAATATTTGATAATCATCATAAATGATTTTATATAGTTGGCTCTAGCAAGATGCCTTTACGTGATTGAAATTTCAGTGTGAAGTAGAGTCATTTATTAAACTATGCTCCAATGTGTGCATCTATTTGAATTTGTGTGTAGGAGCATATGTGCTTGGGGAGAAAAACACATATGCTTAATACCTACTCATTTTACATGCTGTCAAGTTATACTCTTATCTGCCTGAACTATTCAAACTGCTTGGACTTGGTATGATTTGGCATGATTAGATAAGTCATGAGAATAAAGTGTTTATAATAGGTACAGATACCTTTTGGGGAGTGTTTACTTTATGGCATAGGTAAGAAAATTGGGGCCAGCACAATATTGCAGCAGGTGGGGAGTTTGCCTTGAAAATGGCCAACCTTTTGAATATGTGCCAGTCTCTGTGGTGTAAAGTGGTATCTCATTGTTGTTTTGATTTGCATCTCTCTGATGATTAGTGATGATGAGCATTTTTTCATATCTACTCTGGGAAACCAAAAATACGCAGCGGAAACACCATCCCTACTTTTATGTTCATAGCAGCATTATTCACAATAGCCAGAATCTGGGAAGCAACCAGAGTGCCCGAAAATCGATGACTGGATAAAGAAGCTTTGGTACATCTACACAATGGAATACTATGCAGCTGTTAGGAAAAATGAAGTTATAAAATTTGCCTATAAATGGATGGACATGGAGAAGATTATGTTGAGGCGAAATTAGCCAGAAGGAGAGAGACAGATACAGAATGACTGCATTTATTTGCATGGCATAAATATATATGTACATATTATGATACCAATATCCAAGGTCAAGTGAAACATATATCAGGAGGTCTTGTCAAAGGTGGAGATTATCACAAACGTGTGGGAGTCAGAGTTTAGGTAAGACAGAAAAATGGAACAGGGGCTAACAATAGTCGAGGGTACTAATGCCAACCTAGGAACTGAGCATTAAGTAAAGGCAAAAGGATACACATGACAACCTTTTAATGTATGTTCTGTAATCCATAGTCTGGAAGGAAGGAAAAGAGAAAGAGAGAGAAAGGGAAAGAGATAAAGAACCTGCCATGGAGCAGGGCTGGGGAAGGGGAGGGAACCGGGGATGTTGGTGGTGGGAGATGGGCACTGGTGGAGGGGACGGGTGCTGAAACACTGTATGACCAAAACCCAAACATGAACTTTTTAATTGTATATCTTTTTATTTGTATATCTCACGGTGGTATAATAAAATACTTAAAAAAAAAAAAAAAAAAAAATGGCCAACCTAAATTCAATCCTGGCATCCCATGCAGTCCCTCAAGCACTCCCAGAAGTAATTCCGAGTACAGAGCCAGGAGTAATTCCTGTATCACCCAAAAAGCCAGAGAGAGAGAGAGAGAGAGAGAGAGAGAGAGAAAGAGAGAGAATCACACTATTTCTTCTATAAAACAGGATATAGTTTCTAAAGAGAAATAGTATCTACAATTCAACTATAGCAGCTTTCATGCATTTATAAACTGATCTTAGGAAATAAAGTGTCTATGAGACAGGAACTGTTGTGTTAGCTATTTCCACTGTCTGAAAATATTTGTAATGATATCTCTTTAGTTCTAGTAGAAATCGTTAAATGTGCTACATGGATTTCCCCCCATTTTAAAGCAATTTTTACTTTAGTCACCATGATTTACAAAACTCTAAATGATAGGGTTTTATGCATGCAATATTCTAACACCATACCCAGTATATTTTCTACTGGATCTGAATACCAATGTTTGATACATCTAAAATACTTGATGTTTGATACAGATTTAATTCTTAACTATTTCTAAAAACTACAGTAGATATTTTCAAGTATACCTTTATCAATACAATCTAATCTACAGTGCAAAGAAAGAAGTCAATAATTCTCATCAGAAACGTTGGTATAATTTTCAGTTTACCTTAAATAAACCTTAAACCATATTGATTATCATTAATAGAGTCAGTACATATAAGTGTTGTTGGACTTTCTATTTAGGGTGTAAGGATTAGAGTTCTTGTTTTATAAAGAAGAGAAAAGCAAGCGATTAATTATATGCTTGTGATTTAATGGAACTGTCTCCTAGGGCTGTCCCACTGACATCAAACTATAAATCTAAACCTAGTTTCTGATAATCGATCCCTCCCTGCCTGCTTCTGTATATTTAGTGATGGCTAATTCTTGCTCCTAAATATAAGGTCAAAATCTGATATCAATTAGCTTCTCTCTTTCTCAAGCCAAATTTTTAACATGCAAGATACTATCCTCCACTATAACTTAAAGAAACACACACACAACAGCTAAAACAATAGTATAGCCTGCCAGTAGGGTGCTTTGCCTTGCATAAAGCTGAATAAGGTTCTATTCCCAGTTTAATCCCCAGCACCCTGTATGTTCCCCGAGACCACCAGTAGTGATCCCTTAGTACATAACTCAGAAGGACAGCTAGGTGTGGTCCCAGAACAACAGAAACTACAAAACTTTAATCAGTACTGCACTGCAAGAACAAATTTCTATCTTTTTTCATTACTTTTGGCAGTGCTTGATAAATGGGACTTTATAGAGATTTGTTTGTGGGACATGCATAATAGTTCTTATAGCTTAGTGACTTTCCTAACTATAGCCTACTATAAATTTTCTACAGCTCTCCTACCATATTTCCATGTCAGTTATGTAGACTGCCTCAAAGTATTGCTCCTCTGGGACCCTGAGTCCTCAGTATGCCAAAACTAAAAAAAAGGCCTCTTTTCCCAACCCCTATGTTTCTCTTTATATCTAAGATAAAATATTTAGTAGAAATGCACACATCCCTGATATTCTTGTCTATATGAATTTAACGTTGTAAGTTTATAAAATCATTAGAAAGATACCTGCCATGGGGTGAATATTCAATACAATCCCTAATTCCTTGAAGGGGTAAAACCATTGCAGATGATGGCATGAGCACTTGTATTAATTGGTCATGCAAATGAAAGGTAATGATATTTTTCTGGGTAGTTAAATAATAGTGAATAGCTTGTATAGGATGGACAACAGGCAGATTAGGTAATAGTTGACAATGTCTTGAATGTCTCCCTTTTGAACAGTAGAACTGTCCTGCTGGTTTTCCATTGGGAGGGCACCTTTCATTCAGACAGGTAGCGTGTGAAGAGCCCAGACAGTGTATTGATGAGTACTGACAGCTGATTCTTTAGGTGTTCGGGTCTAACTTTATCTGAGCCAGGTGCTTTTGCCTTCTTTAACACTCGAAATGGTTTGGTGTCGATTTCAGTAGGGAGAGCTTATTGGGAATGACATATCCATCATGCAGAATTTGGTAAGTAAAAAGGTGGATGTGGCTATCAAAAGAGATATGAGCCGAAGTCATGATAATCTTCTCCATTGACTTTCTGGAAAATGTGATAGATCCATCAGGACGTCAGAGGGCAGTAATCTTGGTTTTATAGTTGACAAAGGACATGTGGGTGTTGAGAATGCTTTTTCTCAGCTTCAGTGCACCTTCCATTATTTCTGCTCTTCTCTCTTTGAGGTCTTCCTTTATTGCTTCTCTTATAGCTTTGCAAGCTTGGATGTTAGCAATTGGTCGCCTGAGGTTCGTGCCTTGCCACGTTGGCAATGAGCTCGAGAGTTTTTAGACAGGCTTCCTTTTCGTCTTTCTCTCTCTTGGCATCTACAAGCTGTTCACTTGAGTCATCCTGAAAAAGATTGGCAGAACATTAGATGAAGGACAACCATGCGAGCAAGCTGGCTTCTGAAAAGGATTCAGTACAATCGACCATATCCATATGGTAACCAAGCTCATTAAGGTTTGTAGGGGAGTTCAAAATGATTCTCTGACTCACGTTCCTTGCTGTAAATAAAAGCCTTCATTCTGTTGAGACTGAAGCAGTCATGGGCCCTAGCCAAACAGGGCATTCACACCTAATATATCAAGATCCTTGTGAACTGTATTACAAATTCACCACCAGGATCTCACCATTCTACAAGGAAGTGATCATTGATGTCAAAGAGGGGTTCATCAGGGTGTTAACATTTCACCAAAACACTTCACGCCACCCTCAAGAACATCATGCTACAATTAGAATGGGAAGGAATGGGAGTGAAGATAGCCTATACCACTTAGGCTTGCTGATGACATCATTCTCATAACACCAAACATTAGCCAAGTGGCAGAAATGCTGACTGGCCTGACCGAGAAACTATGGACAGATAGGTCTACAGCTGAATATCAACAAAACTATGTACATGAAAAAATGAACTAGTTCCAGAGGCCCGCATTCACTCTCAACGAACAAACATTTCTGAATGCAGCAGTTATGTGTACCTACGTCAAGAAATCAACATGATGAGTGACCTAAAACCTGAGCTAACGCGGGAGGAAGAGAAGTGGCATGGAATGCCTTCAAAAGCACTGAAGAAATAGCTAAAAAGACAAGAACCTCCGGCTCTGGGCACATCTCTTCAACTCCACTGTTTGTCCCTGCATTAACATATGCCTCAGAGACCTGGGCCCTATGAAAGCAGGATAAGAATGCTACTTAGGTCTCCCAAGAGGAATCAAAAGAGCTATGCTTGGAATATAATGCCTCACTCAAGTGAAAGTTGGAATCAGGAGTCTAACCTCTGTCGATGTTCCAGAGTCAGATGCTCTCTCATTTGCCAAGGCATTGAAAATCAGATGGGCTGGACATGTAATGTGATTTGGAGACTAACCGCTGGACTAGGCCATTATTGACTGGATCTCAGGGGATGTCAAAAGATTGTGTGGCCGCCATCTACAAGATGGTCAGACTTCTTCATCAAGTCCTGAACGAATGGTTTTTTGAGGCTCTTTGTATTCCAGAAGCAAGTAGATGCCTTTGGGCTACACTGGCACATAGGTGAAATGGAAATGTTATTGGGCTCCCACTCAAGCTAAATCAATGAATAACAGGATGTCAAGTGATCAAGTTAAATAATCCTCAATCTGTTCGTTCTTAGGTCAATGAAATGAATATTAGTTCTATTGGTACTAATCTAATCAGAGAAGCCATCTACAAAACATTTTTTGAAATCAGAGATACTCCTGTTGGTCTACAAGTCTCACAAATTCCTTAAGCACAGCCTGGCAAACTTGAGTGGAAACAATGAGAAAAGGGTCATAGCTGAAGGAAATTCTTACAGAGAGAGAAATAAAAAGTGATAGAAACTGATGAAAATTAATTGAGAGACAAGAAGAAAGAGATTTTGGGTCAGAGTTTCTCTTCTACTGTATGGTAGACAATTTGAGTCACATGATTCTCTTCATTTGTATTATCGACGATCTGAGACCCATGACTCTCTTCATCTGTAGCGTAGATGATTTGAGATGCATGATTCTCTTCATCTGTTGGTAGATGATTTGAGCTGCATGATTCTCTTCATCTGTTGGTAGATGATTTGAGACCCATGACTCTCTTCATCTATACTGGTAGACAATTTGAGATCTATGATTCTTAGTTGTTGAGTGTTGACTATGCTTCAGTGGTGACTATGCATTAAAAATCTTTAGCAACATTAATTATCTTCACCTGTAAGATAAAACTGTCATTTCCAATCAAGCTAAAACAACTATAAATAAACATTACTAAATGTCCGGAGGGTTTGCAAACTCACCTCTGTTCTGCTATAGTTGTATCATGTAAGCTAATTGGATGCCATATTATGGGAGAAAACACTTTAATATGACCCTTAATAACTATTTTTAGAAATGTTCAGTTATTGATGAACCGCGTGGACTGCAAGCGACATTTCACAAGCCGAGCTGTAGTCAGCTCTTCTGCTGGGTGGAGCTCTGAGGAGAGGGGAGTCAAGATGTGGAAAATCGTTGGCCCTCATGGTGTGGGTGTTCCCTGGCTTCTTGTGAGGCTCTGCTGGTATGGTTGGACAGATCTAGAACCCATATCCCTCCCGTGCTTCATGATCAGCTGGGCACAGGGAGAGCTGATGGCAGCTCTCCTCCATGTATATGTGAGGTCTCTGGATCAGCATACTGGGCTAGGCTGGAAAGAGAACTACAGAAGGCTGGGTCTTGGCAAGCTGGGCTGTGATGAGTACTTATGCCGGGTGGAGCTCTGATGAGGGGAGTCGGGTGTGGAAAAATGGTGGCCCTCTTGAGGGTTCCTTGGCTTCTTGCGAGGCTCTGCTGGGGTGGCAGGCCAGGGCTAGAATCTGCCATCCCTCCTGGGTGCCTCGTGATCAGCTGGGCACAGGGAGAGCCAGTAGCGGGGTCTCTGCCCCATTTAGTGTGTCTCTGGATCAGCATACCTGGGCTAGGCTGTTAAGAGATCATAGTTGATTACAATAGTATCCCACCAAGCACAGCAGATCCGGGCAAGCTAACCATGTCATATTTGATATGCCAACTACCAGTAACAATAGTAGACCTCATTCCCATGACCTGATGGAATGGTTTGAAGCTCCTCTTGTTCTTGGAGCGATCAGGATGCCCTTGGGTTACACTATCATGTGACAGAACATATGGAGATGTTACTGGTGCCCCTCAGGCAAACTGATGATCAACAGGAAGACAAATGTTACAAAAAAATATTCATTAATTCCTTGGGCGTGAAATATTTGTGGAATACTTTGGTTGTTTTTAATGATTGAAACTCATTAGTCTCCAATGAAATATAAAATTTTCTTTTAGTTTTTTTTTTAATTTTTTATTTTTACAATTACAAAGATATACAATTAAAAAGTTCATATTTGGGTTTTGACTATACTGGTGTTTAGCACCCATCCCCCCCCCATTGCCCATCTCCCACCACCAACGTCCCCCATTCCCTCCTCCCCCCCCAGCCCTACTCCATGGCAGGTTCTTTATTTCTTTCCATTTCTCTCTCTTTTCTCTTTTCCTTCCTCCAGATTATGGATTACAGAACATAACTTAAGGGGTTGTCATGTGTATCTTTTTGCTCTATTTAATGCTCAGTTCTAGGTTGGCATTAGTACCTCCGACAATTATTAGCACACTGTTCCATTTTTCTGTCTTACCTAGCCAATAAAGTTTAATGTTACAGTGTATTGAAAGGTGAAGATGCTATGGTAAACAAAACAGGAAAAAGGAAGATTAGACATGTTAGAGAGGAGGTGGAGAGTTTTCAGTTTTTCTATGGGACCAATTGGAATATAAAACCAATTAAGAATATTTTGGGGATGGAGAGATAGCTTGTGGGCAAAATGATTTGCACTCAACCTGCCACAATTGAATACCTGGAATCATATAGGGGGAGGGTTTGTTGAGTACTGCCAGGATAAACAGTAGTAAGCCCTACATACCAGCAGGTGTGGTCCCAACACAAAACAGAATATTCTTGAACAAACTATATTAACTATTTTACTTCATGAGGCTAAAGTAGTAGACAATATAGAGTAAAGGAATAATATATTTATTTATTCATTAATGAATTGTTTGTTAATAGCTGATTTTACCAGGAAATTCATTAAGACTAAGGCTAAATGATAAGTAAATGGATGACCCACAACTACATCAATATTTATTAGTGAAAATTTTCACTAAAGAAAAATCACACCTGTAATATGGTTTATCTATTTTATACCTTTAGTTTGAGTGTTTCCATACAAAAATTAATGGAATTATTACATGTGTGTGTATTTGATAGATCTGTTTAAGAAAGTAGTTATGTGTAACTTAAGGATTCCATGAAAAAATCATATTTAATTAAGTGTTCAGCATAAAAAATATTGAGATGTGCCAAGAGCCAGAGGTTCTTTGTCCATTTGTCTATTACTTCTATTGCCTTAGAAGACCACTTCATTCCATGCCACTCTCTACCTCCTATCTTAAACTCAGGTTTTAGATTGTTCAATATCGTCTTGAATTCACGATCTAGAGTTACACATAACTGTTATATTCAGAGTGTTTGTTCCATTTAGAGTGAATAGGGCTTCTAGAACTAGTTCCATTTTCTTAGACATAGTTTGGAGGTGAGATTCAGTTGTAGATTCTATCTTTCCACATTTTCGGTCAAGTCAGCCCAGCATTTAGCACACTTTGGCTGATGTTGGTGTTATTAGAACTATGTCATCAGTGGAAGCAGAGGTGATTTGGTTGCTGACCATCTATATTCACTCCCATTCCTTCCCCATTCTAAGCTTGTCGCATGATGTTCTCGGGTAGCGTTGAAGAGTTTTGGTGAAATAGTATTGTCCTACTGAACCCCTCTTTTGATATGCTAGATCACTTCCTAGGCCAAGAAGGATGAGATCCTGGTGGTGAGACCTTAATATAGTTAAAGAAGGGGGGATATCTTTGTGTATTGGATTAGAACAACCTATTTTGTCTAGGGCTTTGATGACTGGTTCCGTCTCCACAGAATCAAAGATCACAAGATCACTAGTCTGGAGTGTCTAATTGTTTTTGATTTCATCAAGTGGGCACCAAAACATTTCCATTTGACCTATCTCGCTGCCAGTGCAGCCCAATGGCATCTAGCTTTAGGAATATGAAGGGCCACAAACTCATTCCTTCATGGTCTTGAAAAGGTGTCTCGACCATCTCGTAGGTGGGTGTCCACTTAGATCTTTTTGAGCATCCCGTGGGATCCAGTGGGTAACAGCTCTAGTCCAGCGGTCGTCTCCAAATGCGGTACATATACAGTCCATCTGATTTTTTTGGATGTCTAAGCAAACGAGATAGCGTCCTATGATTCTGGAATAACAGCAGAGGTCAGAACTCCAGATTCCTTCTCTCACTTGAGTGAGGCGTGATATTCCAAGCATAGCTCTTTCGATTCCTCTTTGGGAGACCAAAAAGATGTTCTCATCCTGCTTTTTTAGGGCCCAGGTCTCTGAGGTATAAGTTAATGCAGGTGAGTGGTGAAGTCAAGGATTGTGCTGGAGCCGGGTTCTTTGTCCTTTGTGCTATTTCTTCGATGCTTTTGAAGGCATTCCAGCTCCCTCTGCTTCCTCCTGGGCAGCTCAGGTTTTAGGTCGTTCATCATGTTGAGTTCTCGACCTAAGTACACATAACTGCTGCATTCAGAGATGTTTGTTCAATTGAGAGTAAATGGGGCCTCTGGAACTAAGTTCCTTTTTCTTAAACATAGTTTTTGTGAGATTCAGCTGTAGACCTATCTTTCCACATTCTTGGTCGAAGGAGTCAGCCGGCTTTTTGCTGCTTGGCTAATATTTGGTGTTATTAGAACGATGTCATCAGGTAAACTGGAGGTGGTGTAGTTGAACGACCATCTATCTTTAACTCCCATTCCTTCCCATTCTAATTGGCGCCTGATGTTCTTAGGGTGGCACTGAAGATTTTTGGTGAAATGGTATCACCCTGTCAGCCCCTCTTTTGACATCAATGATCACTTCTTTGTAGAATGGTGAGATCCTGGTGGTGAATCCATAGAATACAGCTTGCAAAGGATCTTGATGTATTGGGTTTGAACACCCTGTTTGGCTAGGGCTTCGATGAGCAGCTTCAGTCTCCACAGAATCAAAGGCTTTCTTTAAATCAATGGAAGTGAGACAGAGTGGCATCTTGTACTTCCCTACAAACCTCAATGAGCTTGGTGACCTGTGTGGATATAGTGGCTTGTGCGGAATCCTTTTGTGAACCCTGCTTGCTCGCATGGTTGTCCTTCATCTACTGTTCAGCGAAATCTTGTTCAAGGATGACTCGAGGGAACAGCTTGTGGATGACCGACAACAGGGTGATGGGGCGAAAGTTGCTAATGTCTTGAATGATCTCCCTTCTTGAACAGTAGAACCTGTCCTAAGCTTGTTTTCCATTGGGAGGGCACCTTGCATTCAGACAGGTAGCATGTGAAGAGCCAAGCCAGTGTATTGATGAGTCTCGATGGCAGATTTTTCAGGTGTTCAGGTCTGACTTTGTCTGGGCCTAGAGCTGCTCTGTGTTCTTTACCAACGAAATGGCATGTCAGGGATTTCAGAAGGGAGCATTAGGGACAACATATCCATTCTGTAGAATTTGGTAAGTGGTAAGGTGGATGTGGCTATCAAGAGATCGAGTAGAAGTCATTGATAATCTTCTCCAGCCTTTCTGGAAGATGTGATAGATCCATCAGGGATTCTGAGGGCAGTCTTCGTGGTCTTATAGTTGGCAAGGACAGGTGGGCCTTGTGAATGCTTTTCCTGGCTTCTGCTGCATCTTCCAGTATTTCTGCTCTCTCTCTTTGAGGTCTTCCCTTTTTGCTTCTCTGCACTGCTTTGAGCTTGGACGTTAGCATTTGGTCTCCTGAGGCTCGTGCCTTGCCACATTAGCGAATGAGGCTCGAGTTTTTGAAGTAGGCGTCCTTTTTGTGTCTTTTTCTCTCTCGGCATTATTCACATAATCCTGGAGGGTATTGATCCAGTCCGGTTTGTATTCTTTATCGATCTCATAAATGATGTTATCTTCCCCACATGTTGCAGCATTTTATGCCAAGAGTAATATTCTAGTTGTCTTTCGGGAGTTCTCTTCACTTAAACTTTGCAGCTGACCCTTTCCTAAGTGTCGCGTGGTGGCACAATGTGTGGAGAAGGAGGAGAGAGAGAGGAGAGGAGACCAAAGACACTGCCATTTAGGCAGGATGTGGAAGGTGGAGTAGTGGGGACATGGGGTGGGTGGCTGGGGGCACTGGTGGAGGCGGGTGCTCTGGAACACTGTGTGACCAAAAACCCAAACAGACAACATTGTAATTGTATATCTCACGGTGGTATAATAAAATGTTAAAAAAATAAATAAAACATAAAAAGAAGAATTGGAATCTACAGTAATTGGGGCAGGGTTTAGTAAGACAGAGAAAGGAGATCAATCTTCCACTTATTAATAGTTGGAAATAGTGTTACTAATAGAACTGAATATTGAAGAAAGTAGATAAGGGAGATCATGATATTCCACTCAGTATATGTATTTACCAGAAACCCCCAATGTGCAAAAGAAGGAAACAAACAGAGAGAAGAAAAGTACTCTTGCCATAGAGATGGGAGAGTGAGTAGGGGAGGAAACTGTAGACATTAGTCGTGGGAAATGTACTGAGTGGAGGGATAAATTACTTTAACATTGTATGACTTAGAAGAATCAAGCATAAACAGCTTTGTAAATTATCATGGTGATATAATAAATTAAAAAAACTTTGCAGCCTTTTCTCCTCATTACTTTGAAGTAGGTGCACGAGAAGGAGCGATGGTCCAATCCTGTTTGGAATTTTAGGGACAAGCACTTGACGGTCCGAAGGCAAAACACGCCGATTGAAGAAGATGTGGTCAGTTTTATTAATGGAACAGTCCACCAGGAGATTCCTGTCGAACATTTCTATTCAGCCTTCTGGAGCTTTTGCCAGTTCCCATGGGAATGAATCTTATTGAACAGATCCAACTCAGAAGATAGTCTGCCCTGTTCCATTCTAGGCCATGCGTCCCAATGCAGAGTTCTTGGCCCTATCTTCTCGGTCCTATCTTTTGCATAAAATCTACACCACCATGAACTTTGTAGAAGATTCAGTGATCTTTGCCTTACAGAACTCTCAGTTCCATGTGTATTTTCTCCAATTTTCATCTTCCATATGAGTAATGTTAGTCTGCATGAACAACAGATAGAAATTGCTGGCAGTAGAGCCACATATTTTCATATGTATACGTGTTAATTCCATTTTGTTAGTCATTCAAATGAATCAATGTTCATAGCCATATTTGTGTTGAAAAGGACACAGTGCCATGGTGCTTCCTATGAAGAGGAACTGTTCCTATGAAACATCTTCTCCAGTGTCAAAAACAACTTGATCACGATGGACACCTTCTTGTCTCTAGATTAGACCAATGATATTTTATGGCGATCATTTGGCTATACCCTTTTTCAAGTCCTCGATGCTTGGCATCACTTTCGATGCCGTGCCAGCCATTACAGAGAAATTACAGGCGATGTTAGTCCTTCTTCATTTTGGCAGTCTAGTTTGGCCCTGGGGTTTTATCAGGCATTATTCGTCATATAGTGCTGCAAATTAAAAACCTTTCAGGGTCCGGGAAGATAAACATTTTTATTACTGGTTTGGCGTATTAAATACGCGGAGACAGTTTGCCAGGCTCTGCGAGTGCAGGCGATATATATTTCAGTAGCCGGAGGCTCTACAGAGGGTTGTAGGAAATAAATTGTCACGGCCTCTGCGGCCCATGCAACGGGGACAGGCTGGTATATACACTGCCAAAGTGGTATCTGTATCTTTGTGGCTCAAGGCTTTCTTTAAACAATATATATGAGACAGAGTGCCGCCGTAGTTCTACAAACCTCAATGAGCGTGGTTGCTGTGTGGATGTGGTTATTGATTTTGCTGAATCCATTTCGGAAATAGCTTGCTTGCATGGTTGTTCTTCATTAATATTTCTGCCAGGATGACTTGGTGAATAAACTTGCCCAGATAACTGAAACAGGCAAAATGGGGCAATAATTGCCAATGTTGTGAATGTCTCCTTCTTGAATAAGAACTTCAATAGGTACTGGTTTTGCATTGGGAGGGCACCTTACATTCCAGACAGGTAGTGTGAAGAGCCAAGCTAGTGTATTGATGAGAACTGAAGGCAGGGACATTGTTCAGGTGTTTGGGTCTGATCTTTTCTGATTTTAATGCTATTGTTCCTTTCTTTGCTGAGAAATGGCATGTCAGTTCAGTAGGGAGAACATTAGAATGACATATCCATCCTGCAGAACTTGTTTATGTGGGCGAGTGGAAGTAGCTATCAAAGTTGGTGATCACTGGATAAATCTTGCCATTTTCTTTCTGAGGAAGATATAATATATCCATCAGGACGTGCCCAGGAGCCAGTCATTTTTGTCTACATTTTGGCGAAAACTGGGGCGGGCATTATTTTTCCCTTCGCAGAGTACCTACAGCACTTTTACTTTTCTCTTTTGAGGCCTTCTTTTTTGACTTCTACCCCACTGCTTTTGCAAAGGATGGACAGTGTTAGCATCTGGTCACCTGGGTATTGTGCCTTTACCATGCTGGTGAATGAGTTTGAGAGTTTTTGAAACAGGCGTCCTTTGTCAATCTTTTTCTCAAGCATTCTTTGCACAATCATGGAAATTGCTGAACCAAGGTTGTTGTATTCTTCACGATGTTGGCTCAATGATAGTATCTAACCATGTTGCCGCGTGGTGCCGTGTTCCCAGTTGGTGGCAAAATTCGTTCTAGTAGTTTTTCTTAAACTTTGTATACTTTTATCCCCATTGCACTTGGGAAGTAGGAATTTTTCATGAAGGAGGATTTGAGTCAGATCCTGTTTGAAATTTTTGGGACAACAGCGACATGGTCCAAATAAAATCTTCAATGAAGATTATGTAGTCAATTTCATTGTGAACTGTACCAGAAGATTCCCTTGCCCACCATTCAGATTCAGTCTTTGGAACTGTGAGTTCCCATAGATGATGTGATGGATATGATGATAGTCTCTCACCGGTTCGTTACATTTCATAGGTCCCAATGTTAGTTCTTTGGCCCAATCTTCTAAATTCCTATCTTTCCCAGCATTAAAATCACAGACTGTGATCCTTGAAATGAGCTTTTTTTTAGAACTCACCAGTTCTGCTCTTAGAATTACCCTATTTCTTCTTCAGCATGGGGATGTTGGTGCATAGACAACAAAGAGGACTCTGTTGTTGGCAGTAGGCCACATCTCTTTTATGTGTAATCATCCTACCTGGTTTATTTAGGCACTCATATGAATCAATGTTCATGGCCATGTTTGTATTTACATGACTTGGCTGGCACCGATGCACAACATCTCTCCTAGGTATATGCGAGAGATAGTTTCTTCTCTGGTGTCAAAAAATGGAATGATGCTTGATTGATGCTGCCTCTCTTCTCAATCAGACCAATGATGACATGTTTGATCTTTTGCACTTTCACCATCAACTAGTTTCATGATATATGCTTCAGATGCCAGTATTACTTGAATTGAAATTACGGGACGATCATTTAGTCACTAGTTTTTGGCAGCTTTTAGATGCCCCCTGTGTTTACTCAGGTCCTCCTTGTTTCATCCTTCTTAGTGGTGTCCATGTAAGTACTTCTTTCCAGAGATTCAGGGAAGATAAGCATTTTTAGCTTACTGGATTTGGCATGGCCCAGACGCCATCAGACAAAGCTTGCCAGGGGCTCACTGCGAGTCGTAGTATACTTATATATATATATATATCTTATATATATATATATATATATCACTATATATATATATATAAATATATAATTTATAAATGTTGGCATGTATAAATATAAATACTCATATATTTCCATGGAAAAGTAATTAAGTATCAGAAAAGAAATCTTCACCCGTGACTCTTAAATTTAGCTTCCAAAGCCATTCCCTTAACTATGTTTGCAGCTATTACGAAAAACAGTGTTCTTAGTTAAGTGAAAGTGAGAGGTGGCATGATGATTTACTGAGAAAGA